>PVIY010008410.1:25312-77217 GCA_004026745.1 Myrmecophaga tridactyla | reverse complement strand
ACTCACTCCATGGATTGGGAGTGTCATTCTGATTATGGGAATCAGAGTCCTTAGTGTCTCTGAGTCCAGTCAGAGTAGAAAACCATTCATAAAAACCCATTTTTAATATTCTGTTTCTTAAGAACCACTCCCGGTACCAAGATGTATTAGTTAGGGTTCTCTAGAGAAACAGAATCAACAGGGAACACTTGCAAATATATAATTTATAAAAATGTCTCATGTGACCGCAGGAATGCAGAGTCCAAAATCCACAGGGCAGTCTGCGAAGCCGACGACTCCGATGGATGGCCTGGATGAACTCCACAGGAGAGGCTCACCAGCCGAAGCAGAAATGGAACCTGTCTCCTCTGAGTTCTCCTTAAAAGGCTTCCCATGATTAGATTTAGTATCACTAATTGCAGAAGACACTCCCCTTTGGCTGATTACAAATGGAATCAGCTGTGGATGCAGCTGACATGATCATGACCTAATCCTGTGAAATGTCCTCATTGCAACAGACAGGCCAGTGCTTGCCCAATCAGATAAACTGGTACCATAACTTGGCCAAGTTGACATGTGTCCCTAACCATGACACCTAGTAAATTAAATACTTACCTCCCTATCTATTACACATGCTAGAGGCTAAGGTACTGTGAAATAAAACTCCAAACAGGACTGATATTTGCCCCTTATGTATCAATCTCAATTGAATGATCCAGGTTTCAGTATGGCCCTTCCACATAATCATCCAAGGATCAGTGATTCCTCCATTTTATTGTGACTGTTTATGAGGTCATTGTATGAGTTTGGTTCATAAGATGGATTTCAGGCATGGCTGTATCCTAATGTGTGGGAAAGGGAAAGAGAGGACAGAAGAGTAAGCACCCAATGTTCTAAGAACTAGACCAGGAAGTATCTTCTTTTTCACTTACATTCTTGTAAGAACTTAGTTACATGGCCACAATAGCTGCAAGAAGGCTGGGAAATATCATCTCCAGCATGTTATTATTAAGGAAGAATAGAAAGTAGATTTGGAAGATAATGAGCAATCTCTGTGATAGCCTATGAAACTATGATTCTACTAGGCACTTAGCCCAGAGGCTTATTTCCAAATGAATATCAGGAGTTTCTGTTCAAGAATAATCATAGCAGCATCATTTGTAGTAATAAAATACTAGAAACAATTCAAATATCCAACGACATTTGACTGAATAAGTAAATTGGGGTATAAAATGGAATAGTACATAGCCATGAAAATGAACAGACTAGACCTACATATTAACATAGTTAAATGCCACATATGTGTTAAGCAAAATAGACAAGTCATAGAATATACACAGGGTGATTCTTCTATCTTCATAAAGCTAAAACAATAGTGTTAGGGTTAATTACATAGGTGGTACTGAAGAAACAAAAGAGAATGAAATCACAGAAGTCAAAATAATGAGTAGCTAACTTTTGTGGGGAAGGAAGGGGATGAAATTCATTAAAGCACTTGACAGTACTGGCAAAACTGTTTCTTAAGTGGATGGTGATTCTTTAATCTGTACATACATATCTGCTCTAATTTTACACATGTAATTACTGAACAACACATTTTTTTTCTAAGATAACAAGTAAAACAACTTTAAAGTTTTTATTTTATTAATATAGTTACTTGTGACATGCAGTTTTTTAACATAGTGGTGAGGACAACATAATCATAGCTTTTTCAGAAAAGATGGATTTATAGTGAGAATTTTAGTTATTTTGGGATCAGTCTTCTGGGGAGATATTTTTGGGATATTGGGAATTGCATACTCTTTTGTTTCCATTGATGGCACGTTTCATCTGGGTAGGTCAACTCTGATTCTGTATCCATCTGTGTGCAAATCGTGCCTCAGCACACAGACTCTTTACCAAGCATATAACTACATTTCTGATTTAAAAAGTAGCAAGCCTATGGCAATGTTCTCACCAATTCCTTCAATGCAGCATAGTAATAAACAGCATGGTTCTGCTCTTTAATTCCTTTCTATTACTAAATAATAGTTATTATTATGTAATAATAAGGCTATGCCCTTTAATACTCCTCTAACCAGAGGCAATCTTCTTCACATCACTAACCCCCCATTTCTTCATTTACAAAATGAGAATTTTAATAGTACCTACTTTATAGGGATATTGTAGGAGTTAAATCAACTAATGAATAATAATTTCCCACATGCTTGCTATAGAGTAGATATTTTTTAAATGCTAACTCAAAAATATAAATAACATAAACACTTTTTAAACTAAGAATTGATAAAAATCAAGGTATATAGAAATGCAACACAGTGCCTGGCCAAATACAGAATTAAAAAAAAATCCTTGCTTATGTACAAAAGCAAGCCGTAACATGTGTTAGCCTTGGCATGTAATGGACACTAGATAAGTCTTAGCTTCTTTTTACTTTAAGGTATTTGGAAGCTGTCTTGTTTCTTTCAATATGTTATTATCCATGGATCTACTAATTAGAATAAAAGGTGCCATATGGAGGTGGAATATTCTACCAGAGAAAGTCAAACTCTTTACAGTGCTGTGAATTTTTGTTCCATTTTTTTTTGCTTATGACTGAGTTCAGCCTCCAAAATGGTCAATAATATAAATAAATACTGTAAAATTAAACTGGATAACTATATGCAAGTTGCTGGTATTGTAAAGATACATGATAGGAACTTAGAACACAAGTTTTCTTTTCCTCATTTGGTCTTGCCTTTGGACTGTATAAAACATTGTAAAATATATCCTTAAGTTATGCTTTTTAAGATTTATTTTTATTTAAAAATATTTTTAATGAGAAAAATCCACACAGGTACAGTCCAACCATATTATATAATAAATGGCTCATATATCATCACACAGTTGTGTATTCATTACCACGATCATTTTTAGAACATTTGCATCACTCCAGAAAAAAATAAAATAAAATACTCATACATCTCATAATCCTTACCCTTCCCTCTCATTGGTTTTTATCCTGTATCTTCCCCTACTTTTATTTATTTTTATCCTTATTATTATTGTTTTACTCATCTGTCCATATCCTGGATAAAAGGAGCATCAGACACAAGGTTTCACAATCACACAATCACATTGTAATAGCTATATAGTTATGCAGTCTTCTACAAGATTCAGGGCTATTGGAACACAGTTCAACAGTTTCAAGTACTTCCCTTTAGCCACTCCAATACACCATAAACTAAAAAGAGACACCTATATAATACATGAGAAAAACTTTCAGGATAACCTCCCACCTCTGTTTGAAATCTCTCAGCCACTGAGACTTTATTTTGTCTCATTTCTTTCTTCTCCCTTTTGGCCAAGAAGGCTTTCTCCTTTCTGTGATGCCAGGTCCCAGCTAGTCCCCAAGAGTCAGGTCCCACATTGCCAGGGATATTTACAACCCTGGGAGTTTTAAACCCAGGGGGCGAGGGCAGTGAGTTTACCTGTCAAGTTGGCTTAGAGAGAAAGGCCACATCTGAACAATAAAAAAAGGTTCTCTAGGCATGACCATTAGGCATAATTATCAAAGTAAGCTTATCCTCTCCTTTGCAGGGAAAAGTTTCATAGGGGCAAGTCCCTAGCTTGAGGGTTCAGCCTATAGAAATGGTTGTCCCACTGTTTTCAAGAATATCAGGAATTCCCCAAATGGGGAAGTTTAATATTTCCTCCTTTCTCCTTAATCCTCTAAGGGGATTTTGCAAATATTTTTTTATTCTCTGCTGAAATTACACTGGGATATATCGCGGCCATAACACTAACCTGTACAATCCAACAAGCTCTCATGCTCAATTCAAGATTCCATGTAATTATAGTGATCAAGTTAACTGACCATACAATTTAAATTAGATAATGTGCTACTCCAATGTAAATTCTGCACCAAATAAACAGAGGTTGAAGTTTGAAAGTATGGGTTGTATCATCCTTTACCCAGTATTCTGATTTACCTTTGTCCTATCAGTTTCATTCATATCTCTAGATGAGTCTGATCACTTTTTTTCAGCTTTTTAAGCAATCACTGAATGGAGTAATGCTGACTTTCACAGCTTCAGAGCTTTAACTCTAGGTCTCAGGTGTCATATAATATCCACAGTTTCAGGGAATGATCAAAATATATACAAATAGCTTAGTATTTCAGAATTTAGAATCATCAGTTACAACTCCTGAATATATGTGACTATTGTAACAGCTTACAGTCTAGGAACTTTTACAATAGGCTCCAATATGATAACTTCAGTTCTTTGAGTTTGCATAATATAGTTAACCCATGAGTGAGGCGTGATAATATTTGTCTTTTTGTTTCTGACATTTTATTCAAAATACAGTCCTTAATCTTCATTCACTTAGTTGCATGCCTCACAATTTCATTTCTTTTTGCAGCTGTTTAGTAGTCCATTGTCTGTGAACACCACAGTTTCTCCTTTCATTCCTCAGTCATTGTACCCTTAGACCACCTTCTCCATTATGAATCACGAACACTGCTGCCATAAACACCAGTGTACAAATGTCCATTTGTGTCCCCACTCTCAGTTCTTCCAGGTATATACCTCGCAATGGAGTTGTGAAATCATATGGCAATCCCAACCCTAGCATCCTATGGAACCACCACGCTGCCTTCCAGAGAGGCTGCACTTCTCAGTTTCCCTACCAACAGCGAATTGGTACATCTCCTTCTCTGCATTTTCTTTAGCATTTGCTTCTCTCTGTTCATTTTTAAACAATTTTATTTGCACATTATACAATCCCCTAAGTAAATAGACATACCTTCACCACCATAATCTATATGAAGACATTTTCTTTTCTTCTGCATAGAATCTATACCCCTCCCCTATGCCCTATACTTGTTGACATTTAGTTTTGGCACAATGCCTTTGTTACATTCAGTAGAAGCATATTACAATGTTACTGTTGATTACAGACCCTAGCTTGCAGTGATTGTACCTTTTCCTGTATACCATCCATTTTCAATCCCTTGTAATGTTGACATTCATTTGTTCTCCCTCATGCAAAAATGTTTTTATATGTGCACATTTAATCACCATCATTGTCTATTCTAGGCATTCCTTAGTTATGTCATCTCAGAATTATCTTCTATCTTTCCTTGTGGTTTCATACATGCCCCCAGACCTTCTCCCTCAATCATATTCACAATCAGCTTCATTCAGTGTACTTATATTATTGTGCTACCATCAAGTAGTATTGTGCTATCCATTTCTAAATTTTTAACAATCAGTCGTGTTCCACACATTGTATCCATTAGCACCAAATGCCCAATTTTACCCCATTTCTATCTCCTGATAAACTATGTTCTGAACTTTAAGTCTCAATGTTCACTCATTAATATTACTTCATATTAGTGAAGGCATACAGTATTTGCCCATTTGTTTTTGGACACTTATTTCACTCAGCATATGTCCTCAAGGACTTTATTCTGTCATACAGCTGCATAGTATTCCATTGTAAGTATATACTACAGCTTGTTTAGCCATTTGTCCATTGATGGACATTTGGGCTGCTTCCATCTCTTGGCAATCATAAATAATGCTGCTATAAACATTGGTGTTCAAATGTCCATTTGTATCTTTACCTTCAGTTTCTCTGAATATATACCTAGTAATGCAATTGCTGGATCATATGGCAATTCTATGTTTAGCTTCCCAAGAAACTGCCAAACTGTGTGCCTTCAAGAGCAGTTTTAAGATTTTACATTCCTGGCAACAGTGGATAAGTATGCCTGTTTCTTCACATCCTTTCTAGCACTTGTCATTTTCCGGTTTGTTTGTTTGTTTTTATAATAGCCATTTCTGTGGGTGTGAGATGACATCTCATTATGGTTTTGATATGCATTTTCCTAATAGCCAGTGAAGTTGAGCATCTTTTCATGTGCCTTTAAGCCATTTGTGTTTCCTCTTCTGAAAAGTGTCTGTTCATGTCTTTTGTCCATTTGTAATTGGGTTGTTTGTCTTTTTGTTGTTGAGTTGAAGAATCTCTTTATGTATTCTGATTACTAAACCCGTATCTGATATGTGGTTTCCAAACATTGTCTCCCATTGCATATATACTTTTTTACTTCCCTGACAAAATTCTTTGATGCACAAAATGTGTCAATTTTGAGGAGATCCCATTTATCTATTTCTTTTTTAAGGGCTTGTGCTTTGTGTGTAAGGTCTAGAAAACTGCCTCCTATTACAAGATTTATAAGCTATTTCCTTAAATTTTCTTCTAACAATTTTATCATCTTAATTCTAATGTTTAGGTCTTTGATCCATTTTTTTTAGTTAATTTTTGTATAAGGTGTGAGATATGGATCCTCTTTCATTCATTTGAATATGGATACCCAGTTCTCCAAGCACCATTTATTGAAGAAACTGCTCTGTCCCAGGTGTGTTGGCTTGACTACCTTATCAGAGATCAATTTTCCATAGATGAAAGAGTTTATTTCTAAACACTCAATTCTATTCCATTTGGTCAGTATATCTATTTTATGCCAGTATCATGCTGTTTTGACCACTGTAGCTTCATAATATACTTTAAAGACAGGTGGTGTGAGACTTCCCACTTCATTTTTCTATCTCAAAATATTTTTAACTATTCAAAGCACCCTGCCCTTCCAAATATATTTGGTCATTGGTTTTTCTATTTCTGCAAAGTAAGTTGTTGGAATTTTAATTTGTATTATATTGAATCAATACATCAATTTGGATAGAATTGACATCTTGATTATATTTAGTCTTCCAATCCATGAACATGGTATGCTTTTCCATTTATTTAGGTCTTCCATGATTTCTTTTAGCAATGTCCTATAGTTTTCTCTGTTTAGTTCTTTTGAATCCTTAGTTAAATTTATTCCTAATTATTTTATTCTTTTGGTTACTATTGTACATGCATTTTCCTTCTTGATTTCCTCCTCAGATTGCTCATCACTAATTTACATAAACACTACTGATTTTGGGGCATTGATCTTGTACCCTGCCACTTTGCTGTACTCATTTATTAGCTTTAGTAGCTTAGCTGTAGACTTTTCAAGATTTTCGATGTGTAGTATCATGTCATCTGCAAACAGTGAGAGTTTTACTTCTTTCTTTCCAATTTGTATGCCTTTTATTTCTTTTTTTTTCTTTCTAATTACTCTGGCTAGAATTCCCAGCACAACGTCGAATAACAATGGTGATAGTGGGCATCCTTGTCTTGTTCCTGATCTTACAGGGCAAGCTTTCAGTCTTTTCCCATGGAGGAAATGTTAGATGTGGGTTTTTCATATATTCCCTTTATCATGTTGAGGAAGTTCCTTTCTATTTCTATCCTGTGAAGTGTTTTCATCAAGAAAGACTGTTGAATTTTGTCAAGTGCCTTTGCCATATCAATCGAGATGATCATGTGGTTTTTCTGCTTTGACTTACTGGTATGGTGTATTACATTAACTGATTTTCTTATGTTGAACCAGCCTTGCATACCTGAAATAAATCCCACTTGATCATGGTGTATAATTCATTTAATCTGCTGCTGGATTTGATTTGCAAGTATTTTTTTTTTTTAAGGAATTTTGTATTCATATTCATTAAAGAGATTGGTCTGCAATTTTATTTTCTTGCACTTTGTTTGGTTTTGGTATTAGGGTGATGTTGGTTTCATAGAATGAGTTAGGTAGCTGTTCTTCTTTTTCATAAAATTTTTGAAGAATTTGAGCAGGATTGCTCCTTTATTTCTGCATGGTTAGTGGTTATGCCTCATCTTTCATTTCAGATTTTACTTATTTGCATCTCTCTCTCTTTTTGTTGGTCAGTCTAAGGGTCCATTGACTTTATTGATTTTCTCAATGAATTAACTTCTGGTTTTGTTGATTTTTCTATTGTTTTCATATTCTTAATTTCTTTTCTTTCTGTGCTGATCTTCATCATTTCTTTCCTTTTGTTTGCTTTGGTATTTGTTTGTGATTCTTTCTCTAGTTCTTCCAAGGGATTGGTTAATTCCTTGATTTTTATTCTTTCTTCTTTTTTGAAACAAGCATTTAAGGCAATAAATTTCCCTATCAGCACTGCCTTTGCTGCATGCCATAAATTTTAATATGTAGCATTTTCATTTTCATTCTCCTCAAGATATTTACTGATTTCTCTTGTAATTTCTTCCTTGACTCATGGTTGCTTAAGAGTGTGTTGTTTAGCCTCCATATATCTGTGAATTTTCTGGTCCTCTGCCTGTTATTGATTTCCAACTTCATTCCATTATGATCTGAGAAAGTGTTTTGTATAATTTCAATCTTTTTAAATTTATTGAGACTTGCTTTGTGACCCAGCATATGGTCTTATGGACTTGAGAATGATCCATAAGCACTTGGGAGAAATGTGTATCCTGTTGTTGTGTGGTGTAATTTTCTGTAAACATCTATTAAGCCTAGTTTACTTATGGTATTATTTGAAATCTCTGTTTCTTTATTGATCTTCTGTCTAGATGTTCTATCCATTGATGAGAGCTGGGAATTGAAATCTTCAACCACTATTATAGAGGTATCTACTTCTCCTTTCAATGTTGTCAGTGTTTGCCTCATATATTTTTGAGCACTCAGTGCATAAATATTTATGATTGTTATGTCTTCTTATTGAATTGGCTCTTTTATTAATGCATAGTGTCTTTCTTTCTTTCCTTTAATTGTTTTCATTTGAAGTCTAATTCTTCAGATATTAGTATAGCTACCTCTCCTTTTTCTGGCTATTGTTTGAATGTGATGTATTTTCCCAATCCTTCACTTTCAAATGATTTTTGTCCTTGGCTCTTAAGTGAGTCTCCTGTAGACAGCATATAGATGGGTCCTATTTTTCAATCCATTCTGCCAGTCTATATCTTTTGATTGGGGAATTTAATCCATTCATATTTAATGTTATTACTGTAAAGGCAGTACTTTCTTCTACCATTTTGTCTTTTGGGTTTTATATGTCACACCTCATTTTTTTCTCTTTTTCACTTTGACTGATAATCTTCATTTCTACATTTTTCTCCAGTCCTCACTCTCCCTCCTTTTCCTATCTGCCTGTAGTGTTCCTTTTAGTTTTTCTTGTAGAGTCACTCTTTAGTCAACAATTCTCTCAGTGGTTATCTGAAAATATTTAAATCTCTCCCTCATTTTTGAAGGACAGTTTTTCTGGGTACAGAATTCTTGATTGGCAGTTTTTTTCTTTCAGAATCTTAAATATATCATACCTGCCTTCCTGTCACCATGATTTCTACTGAGAAATCCACACACAGTCTTATTGAATTTCCCTTGTAGGTAATGGATTTCTTTACTCTTGCTGCTTTCAAAATTCTCTCTTTGCCTTTGACATTTGACAATCTGATTAGTAAGTGTCTTGGAGTATGTCTATTTGGATCTATTCTGTTTGGGGTACACTGCACTTCTTGGATCTGCCATTTTATGTCTTTCATAAGGGATGGGAAATTTTCAGTGATTATTTTATTCTTTAGTCTTTTTCTTCCTTTTCTTTTCTATCTTTTTTTTCTCTTCTTTTCTATCTTATGGGACACTGACAACACATATATTTGTGCATTTCATTTTATCATTCAATTCCCTGATGCCTTTGCTCATATTTTTCCATTTTTCCCTGTATTTTCTCATGTATATTGGGTTTCAGATATCCAGTCCTCTAGTTCACTAATCCTATCTTCTGCCTCTTCAAATCTATTGTTGTAGGTTTCTATTTTTTTATCTCTTCTATGGTGCCTTTCATTCCCATAAGTTCTGTGGTTTGTTTTTTTCAAACTTTTAAACTTTTTTATGTTCACCCAATGTCTTCTTTATATTCTCCCTTAACTTGTTGATTTGATTTTTAATTAGATTTTGCATGTCTATTCAAATATCCTGAATTAGTTGCTTCGACTCCTGTATCTCATTTGAAGTGTTGGTTTGTTCTTTTGACTGGGCCATATCTTTGATTTTCCTAATATGACTCATTATTTTTTCCCTGCATTTAGGCACTTGATTCTCTTTATTAATTTACTCTGGAGGTTGTCCTCACTTTTTTACCTAGGGTTTTCTTGTTGCATGGCTTTGTTCTCTATCTGGTCTTTGACATTCATTTCAGTTTATTTTAGACCTCCAGCATAGGTTCTGTTTATCTGATGTTTATCTCATCAGAATTGTTCAGTTCTTGTTTTTCTGTTTCTTGCTTGCACTATATGGAGCCTCTTTTTATTTTTTGGAAAGACCTCCTCAGATATTATAGACCTCAGTCAGATTTTCCCAGATCAGACAGGCCCATGTCTCATGAAGAGACAGTAGCCAGCATCAGTTTTCCCTGAATAAAACCCAGCAGTTTGCCAGACTTTCCTATGAAGCCTCTAGACTTTTGCTTTTCCTATCCTGCCCAGCTTGTCATGCTTGTCTGCCCATGGTTTCTCACAGCTTAAAGTGACGTGAAGCCTTTAATTTCAGCAGACTCTCCCTGCCAGGTCTGTGGTTGAGACAGAGGTTGTAGTAGCAGATAGGCTTTGATTGCTTCTGTTTTCCTATCCTTGGAGCCTGCATTCCTTGAAGGAAGGTTTCCACTTGAGCTGGGCTCCACCTTTCTTGGGGAAGATATGCCATTTAGGGAATTACTCCCTTTCAACTGACTAGTTACTTTGTCTCTCAGACTTGCCTTTGTTCTGTCCTTGCCTGGGGCAGTGCTGGAGCCTGAGAGTGCTTGCAGCTCTATCTAATGAGTTGTTTAAGAAGTGAAAAATCTTTTCAAAGCCAGACTGCTGCTCCTTGGGTTTACCAATCAACAGCATGAGTTGGTCTGTGGCTCTGTGTATCTCTAGAGTTTATGTTCCACCTTTTCTTAGGGTCCAGCCCTTTTCCATTATTTTGTGTTATCCAACTCAAAAAGCCTCTCCCCCCCCCTCCCCCAATCAGCCTACCCCATCTCTGCTGGGACAAAAACTCCTAGTTCCTTTGTGCTTATTTCAGGTTTATTTGTGCTGGGGCCTGTTTTCAGTAGTCAGATTTTGTTAATTGATTCTGCAAGTGGAGCTTGGTTGAGCTAAATCCTTGCTACGAGTAAAATCTGTCTCCTTTCCCCTTGGGGAGCCAGCCTGCTGTGTCCATGGGGGAGGGGTGCTGGACCCCATGGCTTAGGGCACTTATAGTTCTGTGTGGGGTCTCAGCTGTTCTACCTGGTCCAGACTGATGTATGCTGTGTGTCCAGTCACTGATGTTCCCCCAGCAGTTGTTCTGTACCATTCCTGGCTGTTTACTACCTGTTCTTAATTTATCTTTGTCTTTGGAAAGTGAGTTTGATTTTTGGAAATAACAAGGAGCCATTTAGAACCAAGTTCAATGAAAACTGTGAGTGAAAGTGTTGTGTAATTCTGTTTTTGGTAAAAAATTAGGTGTGATAAAATTAATGAAACTTTTTCTTGTTCAATTTATACACTGGCTCTGAAGGTAGTACCACAAGGGAGTTCTACAAATGGTTAAGGCAATGGCAATCTCTTATCATGCCATGTTGACATCAGTCATCTGCAGTGGTATGGCCCTATTAGTTATAAAAATACCGAAATACTTTTGCTCCTAATACTAATAGCCTCTGCCCTGAATCTCCCTAAATGTGGTCCCCTCAACTGCCCCACATGCTTCCACCACTACTCTTGGTTAACCTGTGGCCTCCAACCCTGTTTTAACATTATGGCTAGTGTCTATTCTGATTGGTCCAGTGCCAGTGCCATTCAATTGGGCAACTATTTTGAATATCACTCCTGTCTGTAAGCATGAGCTAGTGTTTGGCCAGCAATTTCATAGTCCTGGCAATGCACATTTGGATGTTAAGCTTGGGTATTTGTATGCCATCAACAATAGCTTCCTTAGAGGATGAGGATAGAAAATTAGTAGTTCTTCCTTACAATAACTGATCACCCTCATTATTCTTTCCTTAATCAGGTCCTACATGCTTTAGATTAAGACTTCAGATATATGTCCTAACAGCCAGCAGGTGCTTTCTTGCTGTTTTTTTTTTTTTTTTTTTAATTTGCATATGGGCAGAAGGCACTAGGGATCGAACTCTAGACCTCCAGCACGGCAGGTCGGAGCTCTGCCTGCTGAGCCATGGCAGCCGCCCTTTCTTGCTGTTTTTAATACAGGCAGGAAAGGCTCTAGAATACTTCTGGGGTTAATTTAAATACCCTTATAGATAATAAAGCACAATTAATTCTGCTGCTGCTGATTCCATGGAATTCTTTGGTATGATAAAAATAAGTGGAATAAATTCCTGGATGCCTATGAAACAAACAATACAGTTCAATCAAATCCAAAGATGTGGTAGGAAATATCTTTGAAAATCCACTTGGATGTTTATGACTGACTAATATTACAATTCTCAGTTGCTCCCCATTGTATGCATTTCATGATTTTTTTTATTGGTTCCAGAATGGTGACTGCTTCATTTTTGTCTTAATAAAACCCCACCTTACTGACAATTTTTCTATTAGCATTTCATTTAGCATTAATTTGTAATTGCCAGCTATTGACATCATGTGATCACATATTCAGATTACAGTAGCAGATAACATTAATCCAAAGAAGCAGTATTATGAAATGAGCACTGTGTTACAAATGGCAAATTTATAACTTTTTTCTTGATGTATTTAAAGAAATATATACATTTGAAAGCAATTCCATTTATCCTTTTTCTGACCTTTGCATTTTTCAGGAAAGGAAAAATGAAAAATGATCTAAAAACAAGGGAAAATAGACTCAAAGACCTCTAAAACTGTCAGTACTATGAAATACTGTGAAAGTACTTGAAGTACATAGTACTTGAAGTACTATGAAACTGCCAAGGTTTCAAGCACCTAATTATTGTGCTTGGCTATTAAAGGCATTCAGTCAATGCTTAGTGATTAGAGAATTATGCAGGCATAGAAATCACGTCTCAAAAACTTTTGCCAGTTACAGTTTTTGAACTTTTGATTGCAGACCCTATGGTTGTCCTACCAATAGTAGGGTTTGGAGCAGACACTCTCCTCTTTCTGCTGCGAGAACTAGATAGTAGATAATATGCAGGAGGTTTCTTGGGTATGTTATAAAAAACATTCTCATTTTGAGGAAAAGAGCAACTTTTCAAGCTATGGAATAAAATTGGTGTGATAGAGTCTAGGCCTTTCCCACAATGCTTGTTCCAAATAGCTAGTGTAGACTAATGAAACAAGGAGAAGAAAATAGAAACAAAAAAATATTTTTATGTTTTTAAGTACAAAGGCTAAATCTTTGTTTGACTGAGATTCTTTGTTACAAATGATAGAGTTCAGGCAATAATGTGGTTTTCAACACAATAGCACTTTGAAGTACTATGAAACATTGTATAATTTCATTTATTTCTTCGCTAGGGATACAAATTTGGTATTTTATTTTAACAGTTTGCTACAGTTTCATTATTTGGAAATAAATTGGAATGCTGTTTTAGTTACCACAATTGTGTAGCATAATGCCCTAATGCTTAAAGTGGCTTATAACAAAAGTAAACATTTGCTATCTCTCTGTTTTTGTGGGTCAGGGATTGGGGAGTGGCTCAGCTGAGAAGTTCTGACTCAAGATTTTGATTAGGCTGGAGTCAAAATGTCATCTGGGGCTGGAGTCCTGTCAAAGCTTAAGGGGGCCTGGAAGCTCTAGTACTAAAGTGGCTCACTCACAGGGCTGGTGCATTGGTGCTGGCTGTTGGCAGGAGGTCTCAGTTCTGCCCCATGCTGGCTTTACTAAGAGCTGCTGAATTGTCCTCATGACATGACTGCTGGCTTTCCTCCAAGTGAGGGTTCCAGGAGAGTATAAGGTGGAAGCAGCAATATCTTTTTATAAACTTTAGAATAATTTGGCCTCATGTCTTCATGATTTTCTGTTCAAGAAAAAAAGAATATGGCAAACCATATACTGACTACTCCAGCTTCAACTGGGAAGCAATGCAGCCCAACTTCAAACTGGGTTGTGAAGCACAATTCTACCTTTTGTTTCCAAGGAGAAGAGCTGGGAATATTTGATAACAATAGTAATTATTACCACAATAACCAGGCAGTAGAGGCTGGGGACATGATTTGAATGCATAGTAATATGAGTTTTCAGTTTGGTGCATCCCTTTGTACAAAAGGGAACTACTGGTCTCTCAGACAGACTGCAATCTCAAGTTAGCTTTGTTGTGAAACTTTCTTCCAAAAGATAGCACAAAGGTGGGTATAGATAATACTTGCTTCCAGAATTTTTTCCTTATCTTTTTAAAAATGATCTTTTTTTTCAGATTGATGTAATCTTTCTTAGATATGATAATGTCTTTTTGCCAATATTCTAGACTATTTTTTTTTGTCTCTTTCAGGTGACTTTGCTCATAGTCTATGTTCAAGTATACTGCTTTTCTAGTTTGTTGCAATATGACTTTGCTTTCAAATTCTTGGAAATATACTGCCTCTAAACACATTCTAACTTTATAATGATGGTCAGATCTCAGAGTAGTGAGTATGATGCCCCAAGACCCTGTATTTAGGGTCTGACTTAGTTTTCAGAATTAGATTTAGTACAAAGAGAAAAAAGAATATGTTCACCTAAAGTTGAGGTTTTCTTTTTTTATTGGATAAACTAGCAAAGATGAATACAGAAAGAGAAGTAAGTAAGAGCTGACTATTGTTTTTTTACATGGGCAGGCACCAGGAATCAAACCCGGGTCCTCTGGCATGGCAGGAATCCATATGATGTTAGACGATTGGTGTCTGAAATGAGACTAGATCCTAAAACTTAACAATAGACTGATGCTGTTAAGTCTGAGCATGCTGCTGAGCTGAGCCACCGTGGCCGCCCTGACTATTGTTTTTGAAACACAGATAAGTTGGTTATATTTTATGGTTGTATATGGACAATACTTACAACATTATTTGACAAACAAATCATAGAATTTACTTGTAGTTAATTTGGAAATACATATAATGTTAAGATATATGTTCATGTATTTGTCTATGATAATTATAATAAACAATTTACTTTCTATATTGTGATCTTATACACCGGTCTCGATAATCTACCCGAACAAAAGAGAGCTGTGTGCTGAATACTTTTTTAAAATATCACAATAGTGATCCTAAAATGTATTGCATTCTCACTAATGTATTCATAATTCATGATTTAAATCATACTACGTAGCTATGATATATCATGGCATTTTATAAAAGACAATTTACTTTCTCTATTGTTTAAGTTGAGCAGTACTGAACTTTCACCATAAAAGGTGCTCAGAAATAATTTTGAAAAATTTCTGATTATGGTTAAAATGTAACAAGTGTGCTTAAGTGTTGGGCACTGTGATGCCAAATGTATATAAACTCATTTCACCCTCACAATGGCTTTATGAGGTGGGTCTAATTTTTCCCAATTTGGTGATGAAGAAGCTGAGATTCTGAGAAGTTAAGGACTTTGGGGCCACACAGCTTATAAGTGATGGAGACCAGCCCATCCAACTGCAATATATGGTTTCATCAATTCCATTGCACCTTTCAAATTCTAAATAAATGGGTGGTCAGAAAGAGAGAGGTAATAAGAGCCTTGTGTATTGAGAGGATGGTTCATCGCTACATAATCTACAAATGGGAGTTGATCTTATGTTCAAAAATTAAAAGAATGAAGGAAAAACAGAATAAATGACTAAATATGAAAATAAAGATCAGTAAAATATAATGTTGTAAGATGCAGAAATTAACTTGCATCAGAATCAAAATCCTATTTAATCTCTTAAATCTCTTAAATCCTATTTAAGCTCTGAATACAGAAGCTTGATATTGTAACATGCGAGAAATGTAGGGACAATGTTTTTGAGGTATTGTTTGTAATTATTGGTAGAGATAGTGACATTCGGAAAAACTTCTGTAGGATTTATTGGTGTTTCTTCATGCACAAAGAAGTAAGTATAGATTTCTGAGAGTTTGCCTAAAAGATTTGTGCTATTTCTGTAGATTAATATGATGAAAAATATTCAGAAAGACTAGGAAAGGAGAGTAGAGTAGGTGGGAGAGATTAATTTTATAAAATGTATCTTGTGTTTTTAAATTTATTTTTTCTTTTTTTTGTTCTTTCTTTTCCTAGTCCTTCTGAATATTTTTAATCATATTTATTTAAATACCTCCTATTTGGTAGTCATAAATCTAGATACCTTTGATAGAACATATAGACTATAGGTTATTAAAATATAGCATGGGCTTGAACATATTTCCAGTTTGAGATTAAACCACAAACATATATCAAAAAACAGCATCAGTCTATTGTTAAGTTTTAGGATCTAGTCTCATTTCAGACACCAATCGTCTAACATCATATGGATTCCTAATTTGTAGTGGGAATGTTCTTTCACCT
Organism: Myrmecophaga tridactyla; assembly: GCA_004026745.1. Taxonomy (NCBI): domain Eukaryota; kingdom Metazoa; phylum Chordata; class Mammalia; order Pilosa; family Myrmecophagidae; genus Myrmecophaga; species Myrmecophaga tridactyla. The sequence continues at coordinate 60,869 of PVIY010008410.1, read as the reverse complement.
GTGTTCATGCTACACATATTTTATGTATCATCTTTCTATCATTTCAGTTCATAGCAGTATCTTATTCTAAACTCTTGGGTCATGATTATTTGGGACATTCATCTGAGCTGCATCTTTTTTTTTTTTTTTCTTTTTTTAATGAAGGGTTTAAAGTCCCTAAACAGGGTTACCTTTCCTTTAAAAATAGGAAGTTAATTGATGGAGGTGAATGCATACTAAAAAAAAAAAAAAAAAAAAAAAAAAAAAAAAAAAAAAAAAAAAAAAAAAAAAAAAAAAAAAAAAAAAAAAAACAAGAACAAAACAACAACAATGAAAAAAACCTCCCTCTGAGACTAGCAATAAATATTTGTTGAGTTAATTGATTAAAACGCAAATTATTCTGTCAGCATAAAACCTCTTTGTAACTTGGGCTGTTATACATGTTAGTTTAGTAAAATAGAATAAATGCATACATTAAGGTATTAGGGATATTTTTAACCAGAAAAAAATTATAGATGAAAACAAACAAACAAAAACCTTCTTTGTTACTTCTACCTCTTATAAAATGGATGAAAAATATATATGCTAAAATTAATTTCAGAGAATGATGATTAAAAGAGGACAGCAGAGTTGCAGTATTGGCAATTTCTGTCCAATATTCCATAAAGCACAAATATAGATTTTTATGTAAAAAAGTAAAAGTAGGAAAACACAAATGTCAAAAAAATTATTTATGTCAAGTTTGAGATTTGATAGCTAGATGACTCCCTGTACATTATTAAATTAAGTCACCAACTCATTTTTGAAAATCCATTTCCAGACGATTCAACAGATGTTTACCAGTCAGTTTTAAATGGAAATACATATTAAAATAGTTCACATTATTAACATGCAATGCAATTTTTCTAAAGATGGAAAAGACTCGATAGAGTGGCAATCTCAGTGTATTTCTTTGAGAATAGAATTTTAAAAATGTATAAGGGCCCTCAAGGAAGTTAGGAGAGAGTCTTGTTATTTGCTAGACACTTTTCTAAGTGCTTTTACATGTATTCTCTCATTTAATGTTCTCTATAATACAATGGGGTAGATGCTATTATGATCCTCATTATAGAGCTGATGAGAATGAGGCTTCTAGAAAGATAATCAGGTGTCCTGCGAAGCATGAGGATACAGTACACTCTCCTCGATGCTGTATCCCATACCCACCTCTCTGCTTTTGTTCACTCTCACTCTTTCTCTGCTGGAAATGTCCTTAGCCTGCTGGCATTTGCCCTTTTGGTCTACAAACTCTTTTGCATTCTTCAAAAATCCCTGAACCCTGAACCCACCTGGTTCTCCTGCTCTGAGCACTCACAGAGAGAGCACTATCACACCTCACTGAAATGATCTATCTCAGCAGTTACTTGACAGTTAAACTGCTCGAGGGCAGGCATTATGGCCTGGGTTCCCTATAAAACAAAATTTTTCACTTGCGATCCTTTATGGAAAGTCATAAGCGGGCAGAAAAAGTGAGTGAAAGGGGAAGGGGGGCAAAGAAAGGGGGAGAGCAAATACAAGGCCTTTGCTCTGGGCTGAACAGGGCTTCACAAGAAATCACATATGGCTGCTCTGCCATGTGGGATGTCTCTTGAGAGGCCAGAGGGAAACAGTGCACCCTGGAACAGTTATGATAGGAGGAGAAAGGGTGAAGAATTTGCCTCCCCTTTCCTGTCTCTCTCTAGTCTCTCATTAGTTAAAATTAGACTCACAGGATGTTTACCTCTTTTTGCATTTTGGATTGTTTCCAGGCATGCAGAGGGCACAGCACTTCATCTGATATGCAAAATGATAGGAAAAAACATTCTTTAGTATTTTGATGCTTGTTCAGTATGGATGATCTTTGCATTAATTTTGATTTTAAAAACACTGCATTGAAACATATTTTGTCTTGCCTATTGAGTTTTGGGTACCCCTTTAAATTTTGTACCCAAGGTGAATGCCTCTCTCATTTCATCCTGGTTCCAGCCCTGTTAGGCAGCCCGTATTCCCACATGTGTGGGTTACACAACACAGCACTAGTTTAAAGTAGATATTTTGTGTATCTTGGAAGCCCAGATGCAGGATCCCAAAGGTTCCCAGTCTCCAGATAAAACAAGAATCACCCTAAGCCATTTTTTCTTCCTCCCTCTCCTCCTTCCTACTGTCTCTCCCTCCCTTCCTTCTTTTCTTCCCTCCTTAAAATATGTATTATGGTTTTGTGTGCAGTAACTGTATTAGCAGACAGCTGTAAGAATGACAGATATGAAACTGTCATATCTTAAAATTTAATTTTTATTGTGATATACTTCTACATTTTTTTTGGAAATTTGTATTAGTGCACAACTAGTCTGTTTGTCTTATTTAATTAGGGTATATCTAAATACTTACCATTTTTCAAGGGAAACCAGTGCCTCAGGCTCACCTGTTTTCACATTGAAATGACCAATTTGTACAACAATATTGACAACAAAGTAAATAAACACATTCCACTTATGAACCATATATTCAACCACATTTCAATTTTTAAGAAAAAAATTTAGTTGCTAGGAATCTCTGATTCAAGCATATACAGTATTGGAGGGTCTTATGTATTATGCTTCTCAGCTTTTCTTTATACATGATATATAACATCTATTAAAGTTTGTATTTCTGAATGTTTATTTTATTTTCCACTTTTTTATGGTACATATTTCATAACAGAGAAATTATTTGTGAACCAAGATGCAACACACACAGGAAAAATAGACTATGTATATGTATAAACATACATATATACATGTACATGTATAGGTAAATGCATATACATATACATGAAAATATATTAATATATGCATACATATCATTCGGTTTACTGTATTTCAAAAAGAGATAATGATACAACAGTATAGAATCCAAGGAAAGGTATTGGTTCTTTGAATTACCCTGTAGATGAACAATTCAAAGGTTGAGCCACTATGTCAAAACTCACTTCCGAGTAGACTGTGTATACTGATATAATTCTCTCATAGGAGAAAAAATAATTTGAAGCAGAAGTTGATTCATTACTACAACATATAATTATTTAAAACTTAAACTCCAATTGTTTTTTAGTTGATTTTGAGAGCATGCTATGCTAGATAATGAACAGATGCAGACTTGAATGAGTGACTAAGAACATATGGTAAGAAGAAACTCAGGAAGATGAGCTAGAGATCATTGGGAATTTTAAATGAGTCAGAAAAACACTGAAGAAAAATCACTGAATTTTTAGAACAAAGAGGATATGAGCAGGGTATTGAGATGAGATAAATAGGAATACCTGCAACAGCAAGCAACTTCCCCTTATGCTAATTGAACCCTTTGGCTGATATGTTTTTTGAAGACCAGTAAATAAGCCTGTGAAACTGGTTGCTATTTGTAGTTGTGGTTGTTCATTGCCTTTTCAAGGCAACATAGCAAAGGTGGAGGCACTGGAAGCAATGGGAGCGAAAAGGTCCATCTCAAACCAGACTACCACTTTGGCCTTATGAAAGAAAAATGCATTAAGGCATTCAAATAAAAGATTGAGTTTAAATTAGAAAACACATAATAACCTTGGCAAAAAAGCAGCAGTGATAGTATTTGCTCTGATACAAACACCATGACAGAGTTGATTTAGGATAAAAAGGTGCAAGAGCAGTTGCAGACCACCTGGATCTGTTGGGTGTGTTGCATGTATCTCCTAGTTTCCTTTGATGAGCCACTTTTTGTTGTAAACTATTATTTATTCTAACAAGACAATGCATGGTAATTACTCATATATTTTCTCAAGTGATTAAGATTCTTTGTACACTGTTGATAATCAACCTTGATTAATCAGAATAAATTAGTGAAGTTAAAACTGCTCACATATATCATCCCGTGTTTTCATATTCATATTTACAAGAATCAAGGCATAAAAAACCTTTAAATAATCTTCCATTCACTTGTCCTTTTAAAAGCAGGACACTAGTCGAATTATTGAATAAATAAACCTTCATGAATTTCTCTTAAAAAATATATTCAATTTTTATAGAATATTTTAGACATTTATTAAAGACATTTACATCTAGTAAAAATTCCATATGTCTGGAATTGTTCTCATTTTTCAATATATACATAATATACTAAACAACAATGAATTAAATAATTACAAGCATTATTAAGGGAAATATTCAGAATATGTATATATATATATCATCATAACCAATGGTCTGTGATTGTCAGAGTTTTTAATAATTTAAACTGTTTAGGAAACAATATTAATTAGTACTTTCTGTAGTTTCCTTTATTTTAAAGACAATTTAAGTGAAAACCTTTTCTCTCTTATCACCATGATTTATTTCAACATTCATTTTTCCATAATTTACAATCAAACACATTAATGATAGCATATTATACCACTATTAAGTTTGTGTCCCTGGTGCACACAGTATAGTACATTTCATCCACAAGATTAGTGATAGCTTGTGAAGGAAATGCCATCTTGCTTCTCAGCATCTGTACGATAATAGTAGGGACTCTGAAAAAGTTTTTTAGACGAAGAGAAGTTTCAAAATGATTTTCATTCAAATTCAGTTATCTTACCATTGCTTCAAAAGACTTATTTTTAAATGATCCATTTTGAGAAAGCATTAGCACTAAGCCATCAAACCATTTTTAGAAAAAGAAATTAATAGGTCATCTCAGGGATGTAATTTAAGAAACATCTTTGTGGTTATTTAGGAGTAATAGCATGACAAATACTATTTTGGGGACTGTTTTGGAATTTTTTTGATAGTTTCTAAACTCAACAACTGGAAAAATCAAGCATAATATAAAAACTAGCATTGGAATATATATTAGGTTTCTCTAGAGAAATAGAGCCAACAGACAGTATGAGAGAAGAGAGAGAGAGAAGGATATTTATTACAGAGAATTGGCTCTCAAGACTGTGGGGGTTTCCCTAGGGCAGGCCACAAGCTAGAAACCTTACAGAGGTAATGCTGAAGTTCTTAGTCCAAATTCCCCAAGAGACACTGGTTGGCTGGAAATTCCAATAGGCAATGCTGAAGTTAGTCCAAAATAGGCATCTGACCTTAGAAATTCTCAGTTCTGACTTTTAAGTCCCTCCCAAATAATTAGGTATAGACTCCTCACATTATTGAAGGCAAACTTTATTGTTGATAGTTGGTGTGATCAAATGAGTATAGACGCCTACAGGATGTTCTCAACTAGACATCCTAACCTCGTTCCTTGGGGAGGGCTTGAAAGTTAAAACCCAGCCCAAGTGGCTCAGTGAGGCAAGAGATATGGGCAACTGGATGAGTTGGGAAATGTCAGGACATATTGCCTCTGAAAAGCATACTAGTAACCTAATTATTATAGGAAAAGTAAAAAGTCATTTCACCAATTTCACGTAAACAGAGTTCCACATTCTGGAACAAAGCTTCACAAAACTATTGTGGCATTCATCCCTATTCTGTTGAAGATCCACCCCCTACCCCTACCCCTCTGCAGGAGCAGAATTTCCCTCTTTTTAAGGTAAAAAAGGCTGACATTCACACGGTTATTATGGTTGATTCAAATAGGAAGTAAAAGCATTTTTTCTCTCTCTCTCTCTCTCTCTCTCTCTCTCTCTCTCTCTCTCTCTCTCTCTTTCTCTCTTTCAGCATTCATATCATTCTCGTTCAGTTGCATCATGCTCTCTCTGCTAAACCACTCGCTCTGTCATGGTGATGGTATTCAAATTGGCCTGGGGCCAGTGAAACCATATAATCTCTATACCATGGAAATGGAGAAAAATCAGTTCCTTAGAGGAAGGGATAAATGGAAAATGAAAAAATGAAAGATATCTCCACCAATGAGACAGAACCACCCTAAATACAATTAAAATGTAAAGATTGTGTTGTGAGAATTGAATAATTTTTCCTTTTGTGCAAATAGCCTGATTTTTTCAAATATTATTACAGGCCAAAATTGCCTTTGCTGAACTATTGTGCAAAGAAGAAATATTGTCATCTTCCTTAAATTCTTAACCCTAGGGGTTCAGAATTGTTCTGAAAACGTTTGGAGCCTGAGGCTTGAAAGACAGTCCTGGCTGAGTAGTGACCTGTGGAAGGTAAACCTGAGTCAATCACCATCAGTTAATATCTTCTCCACTCTCTACAGCCTGGTGAAGTTTATATAGAATACTGGGAATTTGTGGACAGATTAAGGATTAACACAAGAATTAAGGCTTGAGGATCTTTGGAAGAACAGTGGTATATAAATTATCCATGCTAAAGGAATAGTCTGAGTAGTGTGTCTAAATTTCAATTCTGGGATCTCGTGAAAGATTTGCAGAAGAGTGCCTCTATAAAGGTCACTTCTCTCAGAAACATATTTCTTATTACCCATTTCCATCTTAACTTTCTTAAAGCTGACTTCAGTCCTCACCAATCTACTGAAATTGTGCTGTGATTTCCTTCTTGCCAAATATAAGAACATATCCTGTTTTCCTTGTCTCAGACCTCTCTGTGATCTCTTTAGACTATTATTCCTTATTGAAACTCTGCCTCCTTTGATTTCAATATCACTGGTGTTTTGTGTGTGTTTTTTTTCCCTTCAGTTCTATTTGAATGTGTTCTGTTAGTGTTTTCCTAGCTCACTGCAATTCTTCATTCCCTAGCTAGTGGTATTAATAAGGCATATGCTTTCCTCTTTCTACCCACTTCTTAGATATCTGCTTTTTTTCATTCTTTCCTTTTCCCTAGTTTTCTACCTCCTGATCTCTCTATGATTCAAGTGTTTGTTTCTTTGGTGAAAAGGTAATCTTTCTTTAAACTATTACCCTTGATGCATAAGCTGCAGTTCATGCTGGTTTAAATTATCTCCAATTTACCATTAGCCCTAAATTCACTTATCCCATTGGACAATTCTGGTTGAATGGTACCATTACCTCAGTATAAAAATGCTTGAAACTAACATTATCAACACTATCACCAGGCTCCAATCAGTTTGACAGCTCTTAGAAACTCTTCTGCCCCACTTCTATATACATTATTTTGCAAAACAAAAAAGCAAACAAACAAGCAAACCTTTGAATTAGTCCTTCAAAATACCTCTCAGATTTGTCCCTTATTTTCCATTCTCACTGCTACCACCTTTGTCTGAAACTTATCACCTCACCTCGGTACTTCTGCTATCGTTTCCTAACTGTTCTTCCTGCTTTTGGTTTCTTACCTTTCTCTATCCCATCTTACATACTTTATAGGAAAATTTTGTCTGGTTGATTTGCATTACTCCTAAAATCACTTATTTAATCACATTATCTCCAATTTTTTTTTATATTCTGACCATTTCCTTTGAATTCAGTTTCCTCAACGGGGCATTCAAGACAGTCCAAAATTTGTCTCAAATAGTGATTTGCTTCTAAAACCTGTTCACACATCTGTTTTGTGTAAAATCCTATTCAGACTTTAAAGTCCTATATTGATATTACCTTTCTCATGAGATTTTCCCTAGGAATTCTAGCCTACATGGGTTCTTCTTTCTTTTAAATCCTATAATTTTTGCCACGTATTTAATATCTCTCCCTTCCCAACCATCATTTATATTATAATATTAATTTAGTTTTTATCAGGTACTAAGTACTTTCCTTACTGAATCCTTAAAATAGCCCTATTAACCTTCCTTTCTAAGGAACAGGAAACTGAGGCTTAGTGCATTTAAACCATTTTTCCAAGTTGCACGGTAAGGGACAGAGCTAGGTTTCAAACTTTGACTTTTAAAGTATGATATTTTCCCTACACTAAACTGAAGTTTTTTGACCTCACATTATTATACACTTACTTAATGAAGTTCTTGATTAAGTGGTTACTACCAAAAACATGAGTGCAATGAGTGAGTGGTTAAGGGCTTATAACTATCACATCAAAATGGATAAGCAACTTGAAGGCTGGGATCATTTTAGTTATAAACTATAATTTTCAGTGTTCGCTGAACCTTTACTATCAGCCAGTCCATAAAGCTGTGCATATATTTCTTAATATAATTAGACAGTAGTTTTTCATTTTATATATGGAGAAATAGAAGTTCAGAGGTTCAGAGATATTAAATAAGTTCTCAAAGAACACAGTAAGTCTCAGAGCCCAGGGTCATATGCAACTACATTTGCGTCCTATATCTGTCCACTTCACTGTGCAGTCTCTCAGTGCTTGGTGACTAAATGCATGCACCCTCTTGAGCTCTCCTGGGGACTTGCATGAACTAGTAGCCAAAAGTTATCTGAAGGGCGGCTGCTGTGGCTCAGCAGGCAGAGCTCCGACCTGCCGTGCTGGAGGTCTGGAGTTCGATCCCTGGTGCCTCCTGCCCATATGCAAATTAAAAAAAAAAAAGTTATCTGAAAATCCTTTGCTCATACCCTTTACCAAGCAGTCTGAGGCTGCCGACTCTGGTACTATGACACTGTCATCTTTCCTCTCTTCTGCATGATGCTTGAAGATTTCATTTTCATGTTTGTTTGACTGAGTGGCCATTAAGTCCTTGGAGTGAAGCCATTACTGTTTTGCAGGGCTTTGAGTACAGGGCGAAATGGAAATTACAGGGAAATATGTGCATACAGAATCAGAGCGAAAACATTTGAGAAAATAGGGTAAATGTATGAAATGAGTGTCTATATTTACATCTCTAGATAATATTTTGTTATAGTCAAATTGAAAACATAACCAGCATTGTGAAATTTTTACTTTGTTGCAGGTTATTACCATTGATTATTCTGTTGAATATAGCCTTCATGTGGCTTTTTTTTTTTAGACTGGAATTTCGAGAAGTATAAACTACCATAAATTGCATGTTATATACAAAACTTCACATAGGAAGTTAAGAATATCGCAAAATCCCTGGCATGCATCTTGCAGCTCTATTACTGGTTCAAGATGCTTTAGATAATGAGTCAGCCCATGTTGACCAAAAAAAAAAATTAGAATTTTCTAAACATCAAAAAAATCATGTGAGATTAATGATTAAATGGGAAATAAATGATGTCATCCTAAGAAAAATGATTTACTGAAACTTTTGGCAAATTGAACATCCACAAATAATTTGTTTTGCTTTCAAGACATATATCCTCTACCACATTATACAATGAGAACTGCATATTGTTATTTTTTACTATCATCTAATTTTTTATTTAATATTAAAATGGTCAAAAACATTATATCATCACCTTTACATTTGTATTTCTAGTTCAGTGTGTAATGAAAATAAATAATATTGTACTCAGTTAAATGTTAAAATTCAAAAGAAGCATAAGACATGCAAAACACAAGCACATGCAATATTTATGAGCAAAAACGTTTGGCTGGTCTACATGATATTAGCATTTTTCAATGATCGCAGAAGCTCAAGCCAAAAGAAACAAACAAAAACTGTTTAATGCAAATGAAGGACTTTCAGTCAAATCTAATAAATTTATTATTGACAGGTTGGGGGGGATTTTGTGGAGAAGACTGGAAGGCAGTGTAGGTAAATACTTACACAACTCTAACAATTTTATTTGAAATACTCTGGCTTAGTATCAGTTTATTCCAATTTTAATTCTGCAAATAATGTTCTATTCTTTTATTGCACAAATCTACATTGTAAAGAGTATGCCAGAGCTTGCCAGTCATAGCTATATTAAAGAGATACACAATGAAAACATATATGGAGACAAACTTTAATGGATGTAATATTTTGGTATATGTTGTGGTCAATTCTAACACAAATATTCAGGTTCTTCTGTATCATAAAGATAACAATTTATTTAGACTTACTACATATTGAGAACATATAATATCTTGCAAGTTTCCACTTCTTCAAGTGCAGATCACTGTGGTGAAATGAAATGTACGAGATATATCTAGCCAATTAAGGGCACCAGGATAAAGATATGCTAGTTGAATCTAATACAGTTGGCTACCTCTTTTTTAGCAAGAGCTGAAGTTGTTCTTTAATCCAAGATTGTGTAATGGCAACAAAAGAATTAGTCAATAAAAGCAGAATAAATGCACTGCAATCGACTATATAAATCTGGAGTTGATATAAGCAAAAATATGGGAAGAAAATTAGAAATACATATTTGTAAATCTCAAAATATACCTGGAGATGCTTGGTTATTATTGACAATGTTTAATTTTGAAATCAGTTCCTACTATGTGCCAAGACTTTCTAAATATTACTTTTTCCAGATAGAAAAGTTGAGGCTTAAGGGGAAATATGGTGCCAAAGATCATATTGTTACTTTTCCAGAGTCAGACAATTGATTCCAGATTCATTTGCAGACTAAGGCAAATCTCATGTTCAATTCACTATACCATGCTGCTTTTCTGCACAAGATAACTTCCTAACCACTTTGCCAATCTAGTTAATGTTTCTATCTAGCTCTGTAGCCTCTTATGTAGTATTTTGTCATCTTCCTTCTATTTCTTAAATCCATGCATGTTGTTACTGCTATATCTGATGCTATTTATGTTGGTTTGACCTAAGTTGATATATTCATTATAATGAGCTTATTCTCTCTACTTTCAAATGCTTAGGATTCAGTCCCTAAAACAAAAGACTTTGGTCTTAGTAATAGAGGCTGTGGTGCTATTGCTCTTTTTTTCTTGTGTTTTTATTCAAATCTCAGGAAGAAAGAGAAGAAATATATTCTGTATTTTATGCCTCTGAATGTTTTCTCTTGGAATGAACACTGCTGATCTGGAATTCCTTGAAATGTAGGAAGAAGACTGTAGTTTCTCTCTCTTTTCCTCACGTAAAACATTTTCTCTCCCATTGCTCTCATTCTACTATGTAGAGAACTTCAGCTGTAGCTGCCTAGAAACCCTCAAGTTTTTTATTTGAAAGGCCATCTTTGGCTCATGTAGATGTTTTCTTCGACAAAATTAACTGACACTATCTTTTGGTGTAAATAGGATTTTTTCCCCCCACTACATCATGACGGGAGAATGTAAACTGAGTTACCAACCTCTTTTGTTCTCAAGCTGAATCAACTGAAGAGCCTTGCTTTTACAAGAAGGAGAGTTTCTTAAGACATCAGCTAGTGTTTTTGGTAGTTTCTGTAAATAAGACTCAAAACATTAAAAAGTCAGAAGCCAAGTGTTTTAGTTTCCTAAGTTGCTCAAAGCAGATATCTTGAGATGGGTTGGCTTAAATAATGAGAATTTATTAGTTTACAGTTCGAGGCTGTGAAGATGACCAATCAAGGTATCATCAAGATGATGCTTTCTTCCTAAAGACTGGCTGTTGGCAACCTTTGGTTTCTCTACCACACGGCAAGGCACATAGTGGCATCTCCTGGTCTCTTCCTTCTGTTCTGGATTCTGTTTCAGCTTTTTGCTTCCTGTGGCTTTTTCTTTCTCTCTGTGTGTAGCCATTCCATTTATACAGAAGTCCGGTAATAGGATTAAGAACTATCCTGAATGAGAGGGGTCACACCTTAACTGAAATAGACTCATCAGAAGGTCCTGCTAACAACAGGTTCACACCCATTTGGATGGATTATCTTTAAGAATATGCTTTTCTGCAGTACATGCTAGCTTCAAGTTACCACACCAAGTAATATAAAGATTGTTTGAGTAATTGGCTCAGGAGAGATTACAATGGAGTCCATGTTATTAAATTTTTAGGCTTCTTCATGAGGAAGGGAGCAAAGATTGATAGGGTGAGAGCATTGGGTGATCAATGGATCAATTCCAGGATTAGCAGCTTTTTTCATCCCCTGGCTCACTTAGGAAACCAAAACATTTGTGTGGAACATTGAGAAAAACTAGCAAGTTTGCTTCAAACAGATGTTTAGAGAGTAGAGTTTGGGTTGACAATTTGTTTTTGGCTGCCCCAGTCCTCAGACTGGGAGAAATCAATATCATTGCCAACCTCTAAACTTTCATGGCAGAATAATTAGGCAACTACTACAGACTGAATTAGAGGGTTTGCAGTTGCTTTAATGGGATCTGAGGATGGATAAAGCAATTTATTTAGATAACCATATCTTCCACCGATGTCAAGAGAGCAATGGCTTGGAAATTCCTTCCTTCTTCTCTTCTCAATTGTCCAAGATGTTTATAGTACTTTCCACGACAGATAGTTTCTAAATATTTTAATTAACAAGAAAGGAGTTCTTTTTTAATCCTTTCAAAGGCATCTCCAAAAAGTTCTCTTTGCTTCTTATATTAGCCACGGTACTGTGGCATAATTTCTATCCAAAGTATCATTCCTTCCAATTGCCCCTTTGCTGAGAAGGAGGGAAATAATCTTGCATCCAAGAATATTCTGATGTGCCAAAGTCAGAAAAAAATCTCATGTCAAAGACTACTTACTCCCAACATCAGGAAATTCAAAGAATTAAAATCTGTTTTCTCTATTATATAGCTCATGAAGGCTGTTGTGGAAGACAGATTCTTAGGTGGCATCCATGGTTTCCACCTCCTGGTATTATCACCCAATGTGATTCTCCCACCATGAATCAGGGGCAAGGCCTCTGAATTGCTTCTAAGAAATAGAATATAGCAAAGTTGATAAAATGTGTGTAGCTGTACTGGTATCAATGAAACTGACTTTGGAAGCCCATGTGACAAATAAGTGAGGTCAGCTTCTACTAACTGATGGAGCTCTGTAGTCCACAGCCAGCAAAATAAATTGAGATTCTTAGTTGTATAGCTGCAAGGAACTAATACTGCCCACAACTGCATAAGCTATTCCATGAATCAATTTCCATTCGCGCCTCCAGAGGAGACCCAAACCCAGCTGAACCAAACAAGAAGCTTGAGTTCAGCCTTATAGCAAACCCAGTTCAATTCACTCTGAACCCAGTTCAACCTCACAGAGAACCCAGTTCCCTACCCACAGAATCTGTGAGATAATAAATGTATGTTGTTTAATATGCCAAATTTGTGGTAATATTGTTATGCAAAAATAACAGTTAACACAGCCATTTTTTTCCCCACCACTGTAGCCCCAGATTCCAGTATTCTGTGAGGCACCTAGTGAGCAATCTGTAAATATTTGTTTAGTGTATGAATGAATTTTAGTGACTAAGACACCAAATAATATTAAGAAGAAAAAATGGTAAGCTCATATTCAGTCTGTGCATTTTAATGTAACCTCATAAAGAAATAACCCCTTTGTGGGAATGTATAATGCAATGATGGTATAACCTGTTGGTATATTTTTAGCTACAAGCGAGATAAACATAAATATACACTTTATTTCATTTAACAAAGCTTGAGCCATGTGGCATTGCTCTAGGATTGGATAAAACAGAATATGATGTCATCAAGGACCTACATTTTTGCAATATTTATATTCTTTAGTATGTCATTTTGTCTTTGGCTGATTTCCCTCATGGTTGTAAGATGGCTGCCATAGTTCTGGGTACCAAATGTAAAGAAACATCCAGGAATAGATGAGGAACTATGTCTTCTGGTGCATTTCATTTTTAGAAAATGAACTTCTTTCTTAGAATTCCTTCTGTAGACTCCCCTCATGCCTATTAGAGAAGAGTAATTCAGAGGCCTAAACTTAATCTAATCACTAGAAAGAGAAATGAGATTATCATTATTATCTTATGAAAATCAATGTTTTGCATTTTAGGCTGGGAGTAAAGTCACCTTCCTTGAGCACATGGCTGCAATGAAGAAGGAAGAAACTCAAAATTGGAGCAGTAAGTGAGGAAGGTGGTGGTGGTTAAGAAAGCTGGGAGGTAGATAATGAATTTCAGGTATGCACTGGAAATCTCCTACACATTGTTCATGGGATAAATCCAAAAAGTTTTCTCTAAGAAGAGCCTAGTATTATTTAATAATAATCACGCTTTTTGTTTATTTGGCCATATTCTAGAAATAGATACATTATACAGTAAGGTTGAAAATGACCTTTATCTTATCCTCCTTATTATTGTCCTTGAATTTGATCAAAAGGGAAAGGCAGGTTAAAATAAAGAAGCAGTTGGTTTAGTTTTGCAAGTATACTAAGTCCAATGTTTTATGACAAGCTCTGTTAGTTGTCTTCTATAAAGAGCTGTTGATAGGAAGGCTTACATTAACTTTGACTGCTCTGTGCTTAAACTGTATCTCCTAAACACCATTTCTTGATCAAGGCTTCCAAGAAGTTGGAAAAAGAAAAAGAAAATAAAATGTAATGACAATAATTGGCAAAGTTAGAGAGACAGCACCTCAAATGGAATTCAGTTGAAGTCACACATAAATGTATCAGGTTAAAATCCTTTTATAAGTAACTTATTCTATAAAAAAATTGAATTAAGTCAATGTGAGGCCTTGAATCAGCCATTAGGTCCAATCCAATAATCAATGTAGAATGTGGAATATTATTTCTCATGGAATTACTACTGTAAGATAAGTGATTTATCGAAATCACCTAATGATGTCTGAGCATATTATTTCTCTGCATTTTATAGTTTTATGACATATTCATTTGCATTTTCTAACTTCCAGGATTTTCTTTTAGCTAGATACAGTAACCCCATTGATTTAAAAATTTTAAAGCTGAAAAGACATAAGAAAACATTTTTCAAAGAATTTCTTTGTTTCAAAACCTAGTTGTGGCACCTTATGTATATTACCATAGTTAAAAATTCACATATTTTCCTCAAGATGGATTCAAAGTTCAGTATACTTTGTATTCATGGGAAGTCTTTCATCTATCTCAAATTAAAAAGCCATTTTCTTCCTCAATATTGTCTCAAAATACTGTCCAAAATGTTTCTAGATAAATTTTAAGATTGCATTTATTGACTTATAATGCACGATCACTATATATATATTTTAGATACATATAATCTATTATTCACTACTGCACACTATGAATAAATAACTATAGAAAGTATACATAAACATACAAAAATGTATGTAAAAACTCTGTATGAAAGAAAATCAGAAAACTATGAGGGCTTTCCACAAGTGTATTAATATATACCAGGAACTATTTATTGGTTCATATGTATGATCTTGACCTGAGTTAACCATAACACATAACCAAATCTACCTTTAATCTACATCTTTTTAAAATACAGGGAATTCTTTAATTTCCATCTAAACTTGTTTGCCAAAAAGGTGAAGAGGTTTGTGATCACATGGAAAGGTTTGTTTTAATAGTTTCAAGAAATAAATGCATTGCGAAAAATCTTATATCCCCTCAAGTCTTCTTCTTTTGGCCTGTGGTCTCATTTTAGTTTCAACTAAGTGCAAATAAAAGATACCTGAAATTTACAACCCTTAATTTAACCTGTTCTAATAAGACTTCATTACAAAATCTTCTTCAAACTTCCCCAGTATTACAAAACTTGGTAGTGGTGTGGTAGCAGTGATCTCAACCTAATATTTCTTCCAGGTTTCAATCACATGCCGTTTGAGCAGTCTTGCCCTAACTAGCAACTCCTTTCTTCAAATACATCAGTGCTAGGGATGCTTAAAAGTGAACATTTGATCTCGGCACTTGCTAGTTTTAATTTTAAATCCCCTTTTCTGTTCTGTAACCTTGCCTTCTGGCTTGCTGATTACTGCTTTTCTGCTAATCCCCTTCTGATGGAGACCTCAGTGACTCTTTGAAGGGGCTGTACTCTTAGACACTGTCTATCATCCATTCTTAGTTCTATAATCTGCCCCTTCAGGGCAAGCCTCACCTAGTCTCAGGATCAGAGTCCAGGGCTCTTGCTTGCCCCAAAGGAAAATTCAGATGATTTCAATGCCCCTTTGAGAGAAAAAAAAAAGACTAAACCCCAGACATGCCTGAAATTCACCCAGGTATAGTTTAGCATATTTCTTCTGCTGGGAATATGACAGGTTTCTAAATTTTAAAACAGATTTTCTGGCTGCCTGAATATTTAGTATCTAAGGCATGAGGATTTCTTTCTAATAAACAAAAACCATAATCTCATTTCTTCAGGCAATGTCAGGAAGTCTAATCAAGAATTGACTGTGAGCCAACACTTGCCATCAGCTCTGCTGAGACATAATAATGGAAGCCAAGAATATATTAACTATTTATTTCTCTAGGTCTTCTAATCTCAGTTTCTGTATCAATTTAGGTCACTTCAAATAACATATCTGAGTAATAGTAGCTTAGTTTCTTTAAGAAATGCTTTCATTGATATATAATTTAATGTTATGCCCTAAGATTTTATAGAGGGTCATTATAAGAAATGTCTACTTGAATATTTCTTTATTGCTTGAGAAACAGCAGTTGAAAAGATTATTCATTACATAACCTAGAGTCTCTCCTATGAGACTCCACACGATAAAGACCTCCTTAAATTTTGTGTTTGGACAAAAATGTGTCTTATCAAGCAAATGTCTATGTTTCTTTTTATCAGCTAGTGAAAGCCATAACAGACAACTGGTTTTATTTACAATGATAGTATGGAAAACAAGCAACCAACCCAACCAAATCAAACAAAATATCTTCATAAGACAGTTTAAAATAAAGAGCTTTCTACTAGAAATCGCCTTCACCCAGAAAAGTTGTAAACATCGATTTTGCACACAACCTATTTTTCTACCCCATCCCTCAGAAGTGGGTCTGCAATAAAAATAAAATGTCAAGTGAGACCTCGCAGTATGATATTCATTAATCCCCCTTTACAGAAACTTGATGGGAAGCAGTGGAGCTTTTCTGATGAGTAGTTAAGTGTCTGGAGAGTGACTCTCTAGGTTTAAATCATAGTCTCCACTTATTAGCTGGGGCCTTGAGCTGTTTACTTAACCTTTCGTTTTCAATTTTCCTTCTATAAAATGCAATCCTAGGATTGTGATAAAGATGAAATGAGATATTCCTTACAAAGCACTCAGCAAAATGCCTGACAAAGTAGCTACAGGTATTTGTGTATATGGATGCAGTGATGATGATGATGATGTTGTTGATGATGATGATGATGGTGGTGGTGGTGATGACATCAGTGAAGGTGGACCTAATAGAGGACAGCTCTGTCCTTCACTCTCTTCTTGACTCATATCAAAGTGCTGCCTCATTAGCTTTTTGCTGAGGAAAACATGCCCTCAGAGGCTGAATCGGGCCAGGTAGGAGGAATGGAGGATTTCTCAGCAATGAAGTGCAAAAGTTACTAGAGGTTGTCGTTCTCCAGTTGGAGGAAGAAGACAGACTGAATGGACATTCTTCTTTGAGTTTCTTACAGCCACAAAAAACAAGGAGTTCCAGGTTAATCTTGTGGAAAGGAAGGATCTAGATCAATTTTGTCTTTTGGGAAAGAAAGGTAAAGGGACTCTGTAAAACTCATGCTTAGTCTAGTCCCTATTATTGAATAGGGTGACCTGATAGAAATTTGTGCAGAAGATCCAGCCAAGATAAAAAAGCATGTCATACCTGGAGTAGTAATTTTCAAATTTTTTATCTCAATACCTCTTGATTTAAAAATTATTGAAAAAAACAAAGAGTTTTTGTTTATGTAAGTTATATTTATTGATATTTACTGTATTATAAATTAATACTGAAAAAGAAGATTAATCAATACAATTCCTTTAAAAATAATATTTTATTACATCATTACATGTTAACATAAAAAGTTATTTTTATGAAAATAACTATATTTTTCAAAACAAAAAATAATAATGATCAGTGTGGCATCATTTTATTTTCTTTTTTCAAATTTCTTTTTAATGTCTGGTTTAATAGTAGACAGCTGAATTCACATAATTGCTTCTACAGTCAATCTTTTGTGATATGCTGTTCTGGGTGACGTATACTAAGAATATCCAGCCTTACAAAGATATGCAGTTGAAAAAGGAAGGAGTACCTTAACAGTCTTTTCAAATACTTTTGAATAGTCCTTTTTGACACCATACAAAAATCCTCAAGTGGTCATTTCTTCTTCTTTTTTAAAATTTTTATTAATAAAACCAATCAGCATACACATGAACATTCTTAACATATGAAAATTCCATACTTGGTGTGCAATTAATGGTTCACAATATCATCACATAGTTGTACATTCATCACCACGATCATTTCTCAGAACATTTACATGACTCCAGAAAAAGAAATAAAAGGAAAAAAGAAAAAACTCATACCATACCCCTTATCCGTCCCTCTCATTGACCACTAGTAATTTCCTCTACCCAATTTATTTTAACATTTGTTCCCTCTATTACTTATTTATTTTTAATCCATATTTTTTTTACTCATCTGTCCATACCATAGATAAAAGGAGCATTAGAACATGGTTTTCACAATCACACAGTCACTTTGTGAAAACTGTATCATTATATAATCATCTTCAAGAAACATGGCTACTGGAACACAGCTCTACAGTTTCAGGCACTTCCTTCTAGCCTCTCATAATACACCTTAAACTAAAAAGAGGTTATCTATATAATGCATAAGAATAACCTCCAGGATAACCTCTCCACTCTACTTGAAATCTCTCAGCCACTGACACTTTATTTTGTCTCATTTTATCTTCCCCCTTTCATCGAGAAGTTTTTCTCAATTCCTTGATGCTGATGCTAGCACATTCTAGGATTTCTGTCCCACTTTGCCAGGGAGGTTTACACCTCTGGGAGTCATGTCCCGCGTAGAGAGGGGGAGGGCAGTGAGTTTGCTTGCCATGTTGGCTGAGATATAGGCCACATCTGAGCAGCAAAAGAGGTTCTCTGGGGTATCTCTTGGGCCTAATTTTAAGTAGGCTTAGCCTATCCTTTGTGGGGATGTTTCATATGAACAAGTCCCAAGATTGAAGGTTTGGCCTATTGGTTTTGTTGTCCTCACTGCTTCTGAGTATATCAAGTCTTCTCCAAATGGGGAAGTTGAATTTTCCCTCTTTTCACCATTCCCCCAAGGGTCTTCGCAAATATTTTTTTAATTCACTGTTCAAATCACTCTGGGATTTATCAGGCAGTTCTCTGGACGAGTCTACAAAATCTCATGCCCTACTCAAGGTTCCATGTACTTATGGTGTTCAATTAAACTGTCCATATAAGTTATATTAGGAGATGAAGTGGTCATTTCTTGATGGTTGGTTGCAACATGGCCATTTCTTAATGGTTGGTTGCAACATATCACTCGATTTCCCACTCTGTAATATTAAAATCCATTAGACTATCTTTGGCTTTTCAACCATATTTGATTTTGTCACATCATGCATTTATCAATTGAAAAGTATTGGTTCACTGAATTATGTGCATCTTCTAAATGTTGACACATTTTATTATACAAAATCAAACAGTCACAGTCATTAATATCACCACCAAATTTCATTAGAAAAGACTTTATATATTGGGGAGTGGTCAAGTTCATGGTGGCAGATGTGTTCTAAAATTCTGATTTTCTCAAATTTTCTGAAAATGTGTCATTGACAACAAATACTGTCAGTTATTTCCTTGAAGTGTCAGACTCAGTATGTGTATTTATGAGAAAATATCTCTTCAATACTGAAGTCTGAATAACTATAGTTTATTAGCTTTCTTTTAAGTAATTTAGTGTTTCATGAAAAAAGCAAAGTAGTACAGCTCACAATTCAAACAATTGCACAAGAGCTTTTCCTTTAGAGAAGCATTGTACTTCAGTGTGCAGCAAAATTGATTTATATTAAAAAGCCATGTACTGAAAAGTTGGGATTTAATAAAACTAATAATACTTACTGCATCATTAAAGACATTCCTAAGTGAAACTGACTTTTTTTCATTACTGCAAGCGTGTGGCAATGAAGAAAGCAATGACTACTAATTCTATTTGATGCTATTTCCTCATTTTTTTGGTTAGGCATCAGCAGTTCTGTATACCCTTGCTTTTGCATCATCAAATGTCAATGCAGAGAATAAAGCAAATATTGTTCCATATTATTATGAACTGTTGGACTAGACCATTTCCTGTTTCTTGTTTTTTGGAAACCTAAGTTAGCTATTAAGGCAATAAATGGGCAATTGAGATTCACAGATTTGGGGTGAGGAAACACAAGAACATAGGTGGAGATTGTTTATTTCATATAAATTCTCCAATTTTTTACCTCTTTGTAAATCAGGTAGACCAACCCTTCTACCTCCTCATTCATGATGCCAAGACTATAGAACCATGAAAACTCTGAATCATTTTAAAATTGTATTTTAGTGTTAGTTTTGATCAGTTTAATACCACCAGCATATCAATTTTAAGAAATATGTGTATGTGCATATAAACATATACTAATTATATATCTTTATCATTATCTATACCTATATCAACTAAAAAAAACTTTAAACATCACTAAAGAAGTGCAGAGGGAGATGTGGAGTAATCATTTTGAGGAAATTATTTCAAAAATTTAGATTTTCATTATTCTGTTTCCCTTTACCTGCTGGAGGCCCTTTTTAGGAATTGCTAAGGGTGAAAAAAACTCTGTCCCATTTTCTAGGCAACTTATTTTGCCTTGGCTCCTTCCTTTTACAATTATTGTTGTTTTATAAGCCTGGGTATGGGTCAAAAAAATCTTCTTTACTTAGATATTACAGCAATCTTTTCTTTTCTGCCAGAAGACTAGATTCTATTTGTACCACTTCTCTAAGACTGTTTATTTCTAGTGTATCAGAAAGGCACTTCAAAGAGGTCTCTCACCTTAGGACGATAATGAAAAAGAATGATGGGATACCAACTGAGGTTACTTAGTATTTACAGCTTAAACTTCCATGACCAGTCCTTTTAGGGGTCTGAGATTAAGTTTAGTCTTCATGCTCCTTATCACAGCTCCAAGACACCAAGCACATACTTTTCAAGTGAATAGGCTCTATTTTCAAATATTAATTTTCTTAAAGAAAACAAAACTTTGCGAACACAAACAGAATGTTATTATTGTTAAGATAGATTATACATCTTATCGTGTTCAGATGCCACTGCAGAATATTCTAAGGTCTTGCTTTTCAAAGTGCAGTCTGCAAATCACCAGCAGCATCTGAAAGTACATTAGGCAAATAGAATCTTATGCCCCATCCTAGTCCTACTGAGTTAACACATACAATTATGCACAAATTCACATAATTATTATGCACAGGAAAGACTGAGAAGCTCTGCCCTAAAGGGAAATGTCTAGTAAACATCATTTTCTTTTACCAGATTCAAATAATATATAAAAAGAAAAGGGTTCAAATTTCTTGAAATAACTTGCAATGTGTGGGAGTTTTCCAGGCCACATGCAGTACATTTTTTAAAGCAGTTTTATTGAGATATAGTCACATACCATACCATCCATCTAGCATGTACAATCATTGGCTTTTAGTATAATCACAGAATTGTGCATTCATCACAAGGATCAATTCTAGAACATTATCATTATGCCAAAAGAAAAAACCCATACCTCTTAGCAGTCACTTCTCAATCTCTCCACCCCTTCCCAACCCTACATAACCACTGTCTCTTTAAATTTATCTCTATTTACATTTTATATAAATGTAATAATGTAATATGTAGTATTTCATGTCTGGTTTCTTTTACTTAGAATAAGGTTTTCAAAAATTGTTATTATTTTTTAATTAGAGACATTATAGGTTTACAGGAAAGACATGTAAAAATTATGTTTCCATATACCCCCATTATTGATACCTAGCATTGCTGTGGTACCTTTGCTACAATTGATGAAAGACTATTAAAATACTACTGTTAAGTATGGTCCATAGTTTATGTCAGGTATATATTTTCCATATGCCACCTTATTATTAACGCCTTCTAGTAGTGACATACATTTGTTATAATTCATGAAAGAACATTGTTATATTTGTACTGTTAACTGCTGTCCATGGTCCATAAAAGGGTTCACTGTTATACAGTGACATGTTACATCTTTTAAATTTCCTTCTAGTAACAATCATGGCCCTAAATTTTCCCTTTCAACTACATTTACCAACATAATTCAGTGCTGTTAATTACATCACAAGAATGTGCTAGTATCACTAATGTTCATTTCTAAACATTTACAATCAACCTAAATAGAAATTCTGCACAAATTAAGCATCAACTCTCCTTTCCCTACCCCATTCTATCCCCTGGTAAACTATATTTAAGACTATAACTCTGTGAGTTTGCTTAGTATAATTAATTCACATCACTGAGATCATATTATATTTGTATTTTTGTGTCTGGCATTTCACTCAACATAATGTCTTCAAGTTTCATCCATGTTGTCATATACATCAAGACTTCATTCCTCATTACACTTGCATAATATTCCAACATATGTATATAACACATTTTGTTTATCCACTGATTGGTTGATGGACACTTGGATTGCTTCCATCTCTTCTCAACTTCGAATAATTCCACCGTGAACATCAGCATGCAAATGTCTGTTCAAGTCCCTACTTTGAGTTCTTCTGGGCATATACCTACCAGCGGGATTTCCAGATCACATGGCAACTCTATAGTTTCTTGAGGAAATACAAAACTGTCTGCCACATTGACTGCACCATTTTACATTCCCATGAGCAGTGAATGAATGCTCCTTTTTTTCCAGATCCTCTCCAACAGCTGTAGTTTTCTGTTCTTTTTAATAGTGGCCCTTCTAGTAGGCATGTAATAATATCTCATTGTAGTTTTGATTTGCATTTCCCTAAAAGTTAGTGATGTTGAGCATCTTTTCATGTGATTTTTAGCCATTTGCATTTCCTGTTAGGAAAAATATCTATTCAAGTCATTTGCTTATTTTGAAATTGGGTTGTTCATCTTCTAATTGAGTTACAGGATTTCTTTATATTTCAGGATATTAAACCCTCATTAGATATGGGGTTTCCAAATAGATTCCCTCATTTTGTAGATTGTCATTTTAATTTCATAATAAAGTCCTTTGAAGTGCAAAAGTTTTCAGTTTTGAGGAGGTTCCATTTATATATTTCTTCTTTTGTTGCTCGTGATTTGGGTGTAAAATCTAAGAAACCATTGCCTATCACAAGTTTGCAAAGATATTTTCCCTCATTTTCTTCTAGGAGTTTTATGTTCCTGGCTCTTATATTTAGGTCTTTGATCCATTTTGAGTTAATTTTTGTATAAGGTGTTATTCTTTTACATGTGGATATCCAGTTCTCTGGCACCATTTTTGAAAAGACTATTTTATCTCAGTTGAGTGGACTTGGTAGCTTTGTTGAATATCAGTTGGCCATAGAGGAGAGGATCCATTTCTGAATTCTCAACTCAACTCCATTGATCAATATATCTATCTTTATGTCAGTACTATGATTTTTTGACCACTGTGGCTTTGTATTATGCTTAAAGTCAGGAATTGTGAGTCCTCCAACTCTGTTCTTTGTCAAGATGTTTTGATATTTAGGACCCATTGCCCTTACAAAAAAATTTGATATGGACTTTTCAATCTCTGCAAAATAGCCTATTGGAATTTTTATTTGGATTGTGTTGAATCTGTAAATCAATGTGGGTAGAATAATCATATATTCTAATTCAAAAATCATAATAATATTTACTCTTGCAGTCCATGAACACAGACTGTCCTTCCATTTATTTAGGTCTTCTTTGAAATCCCTTAGCAATATTTTGTAGTTTCTGTGCACAAGTTCTTTACAATCTTAGTTAAATTTATTCCTAGATATTTAATTCTTTTGGTTGCTACTTTAAATGGAATGTTTTTCTGTATTTCCCCCTAGATTGTTCTTTACTAGTGTAGAAATACTACTACTGATTTTTGCATGTTGATCTTGTACCCCACTACTTTGCTGAGCTTATTTATTAGCTCGGGTAGCTTAGTTGTAGTTATTTGGGGACTTTCTATATTTAGGATTATATCATCTACAAATAGTGAAAGTTTTCCTTCTTCCTTTCCAATTTGGATGCCTTTTATCTCTTTTTCTTGCCTAATTGTTCTAGCTAGAATTCCTAGCACAATGTTGAATAACAGTGGTGACAGTAGGCATCTTTGGCTTGTTCTTGATCTTAGAGGGAAAATTTTCAGTCATTCACCCTTGAATTCATTGTTCGCTATTGGTTTTAAACAAATGCTCTCTATTATATTGAGGATGTTTCTTGCTATTCCTATCTTTTTTTTTTAATTCAAGAAAGGATGCTGAATTTTGTCAAATCTCTTTTTTTTATTTCTACATCAATTGAGATGAGGGTGTGTTTTTCTCCTTCAATTTGTTAATATGGTATACTACATTAATTGATTTTCTTGTGTTGAACCAACCTTGCATACATGGGATATAACCCACTTGATCATGGTGTAAAATTATTTTAATGTGCTGTTGGATTTGACTTGCAAGTATTTTGTTGAGGATTTTTACATCTATATTCATTAGAGAAATTGTCCTCTAATTTTGTGTTGTTGTAATGTCTTCATCTGGCTTTGCTATTAGGGTGATGGTGGCTTCATAAATTGAGTTAGGTAGTGTTCACTCTTCTTCAATTTTTTTGGAAGAGTTTGAGTAGGATTGGGATTAATTCTTCTTGGAATGATTGAAGTAATCTTGTCCTGGACTTTTCTTCATTGAGAGACTTTTGATGACTGATTCAATATCATTACCTGTAATTGATCTTTTGAGGTCTTCTATTTCTTCTAGAGTCTCTGCATTTTGTTCATGTTTTACTAGGAATTTGTCCATTTCATGAGTTGTCTATTTTTTTTTTTAGTATTTTCTTTCTTTCTTTTTTCTTTTTTTTTTTGCATGGGCAGGCACTGGGAATTGAACCCGGGTCTCTTGCATGGGAGGCAAGAACTCTGCCACTGAGCCACCATTGCACTGCAAAATCCAATACTTTTTTTTTTTTCTTTTGCATGGGAAGGGACAAGGAACTGAACTGGGGTCTCTGGCATGGCAGGCAGGTTCAAGCCTGCTGAACCACTGTGGCCTGCTGTCTAATTTTTTGCATACATTTGTTCATAGAATCCTCTCATGATCCTTTTTATTTCTTTGGGGTCAGTAGTAATGCCTCCCTCATTTCTGATTTTATTTATTTGCATCTTCTATTTTTTTGTCAGTCTAACTAAGGGTTTGCCAATTTTGTTGACCCCTTCAAAGACCAGTTTTTGGTTTTGTTAATTCTGTATTGTTTCTTTGTTCTCAATTTCATTTATTTCTGCTTTAATCTTTGTTATTTCTTCCCTTCCCCTTGCTTTAACATTACTTTGCTGACCTTTTTCTGGTTCCTTCAGTTGTGCTATTAGGTCTTTGATTTTATCTCTTTCTTCTTTTTTAATGCATAATTTAGGGATATAAATTTCCCTCTTAGCACTGCTTTTGTTGCATCCTACAAGTTTTGATATGTTGCTTTCTCTTTTCCATTCATTGTAATGTATTTACTGATTTATTTTGCAATTTCTTCCTTCACTTACTGGTTGTTTAAGAGTGTGTTGTTTAACTTCCATATATTTGTGAATTTTCCAGTTCTCCATTTATTATGATTGCCAGCTTCATTCCATTATGTCAGAGAAAGTGCTTTGAATAGTTTCAATCTTTTTAAATTTATTGAGCCTTGTTTTGTGACCCAACATATGGTCTACCCTGGAGAATGATCCATGGGCACTTGAGAAGAATCCTGTTGTTTAAGAGTGCAACATTTTATATGTGTCTGATGGGTCTAGTTCACTTTTCATAATTTTCAAGCTCTCTATTTTCTAACTGATCCTATGTCTTACTGTTCTTTCTATTGAAGATTGCGGTGTATTGAGGTCTCCAATTACTCTTTTGGAGAGATCTTTTTCTTCAGTTTTGCCAGTGTTTGCCTCATGTATTTTGAGACACCTTGGTTAAGTGTATAAATTTTTATTATTGTTTTTTCTTCTTAATGGATTGCCACTTTTATTTAATATATATTGCCCTCTTTGTCTCTCATAACAGTTTTGCATTTGAAGCTTATTTTATCTAATATTAGTATAGCAATCCTTGCTCTTTTTTGGTGGAAAATTTTTTCCAACCTTTCACCTTCAACCTATTTGTGTCCTTGGGTCTAGGGCGCATCTTTTGTAGATAGCATATGGGTGGCTCATGCTTTTTAAAATCCATTATGCCAATCTGTGTAGTTTGCTTAGGAAGTTTAATCCATTAACATTCAATATTACTATTGTAACATTCAATATTTACTTTAACCATTTTATTCTTTGCTTTTTAAAATATATTATATATTTTTGTATGGGCAGGCACTGGGAATTGAACCCAGATCACCAGCATGGCAGATGAGAACTCTGCCTGCTGAGCCACCATGGTCCACCCTACCCTTTGCTTTTTATAAGTCATAGCTTACTTTTGTCTTTTTACCCTTATAGTTACGCTTACTAATCATCTTTATTTCTACACTCTCCTCCAAGCTATTTTTCTCTTTCAGTACACTAAATATATCATACCACTATCTTCTCATTTCCATGGTTTCTGATGAGAAATCGGCAGATTTATAATAATAATAATCATTATTGTTCCTTGTATGTGACAAATTACTTTTATCTTGCTGTTTTCAGAATTCTCTTTTTACCTTTGGCCTTTGGCATTCTGATTAGTATGTAGCTCAGAATAAGTCTATTAGGATTTATTCTGTTTGGAGTATATTGCTCTTTTTAGACATGTGTTTATATATATATATATGTCTTTCATTAGAGTTGGGAAATTTTTGGCCATTATTTCTGAAATATTCTTTCTGCACTTTTTCTCTTCTCTTCCTCTTCTAGTATACACATGATGGATATATTTGTGTGCTTCATGCTATCATTCCGTCCCCTGCCCTGCCCATTTTTTCCCATTCTATTCTATGCGTGTGAGGTTTCAATTGTCTTATCTTCTAATTCATTGTACCTTTCCTCTGCCTGATCAACTCTGTTGTTGTTTGCCTCTAGTGTATTTTTAATCTCATCTATTTTTGTCATGCATTCCCATAAATTCTGCTATTTTCCTTTCATACTTTCAAATTCATCTTTATTTTCCCACATTTTCTTCTTAATATCATTTTTCTCTTTAGTCATATTTTCCTTTATGTCCTTGAATTGATTTAGGAGATTTGTTTGAGAATTTTTGATTAGTTGTTCAAATTCTGTTTCCTCTGACATTTTAATTTTTTCCTTTGACTAAACATATTATCCTGTTTCTTAGTATGGCTTGTAATATTTTGCTGATGTCTAGGCATCTGTTTACTTGATGAATTTGCTATGAAGTTCAACTTCCCTTTCTTGCCAAGGATTTATTCTTGATTGGCTTTGTGTTGATGCTCTTCTTTGACAATAGGGTCAACTTAGTTTAGACCTTTAGAACTTTCCATGTGTAACTCATCAGATTTTCTCAGCTCTTCTTCATCTGGTTTGTGCCCTAGGTGTGCAATACAAATTTTTACAATTGCACTGTTTGTGCAATTGCTTCACACCCAAAGAAAGCTTCCTTTCCTCTGTTTTTTTTTTCCCCCAGGGATCTTGATCTGTTCTGTTTGTTTTTGTTTTGCATCTATAACTTTTTTTTTTTAAACTCTCTTTATATTGTCTCTAGCTACTTTTGCTTGGAGGGCAAAGTCTGGGAGGAGGGTCACTCTGGAGAGAACATTCCAAGTTAGCATTTGAGGCCAAAACAAGGCCAAGGATCTATGAAGGAGGTGCAGACCAATTCCAAAGAGCCCTGGAGAGAAGGATCAGTAAATATACCAAAGAGCCTTTTTGATGGCTCCTCAAAGCTGCACTTTCTTGGCCTTCCCTGCAGATGGTGCTTTTCAGTGAACTTTTCCCTGACTCCCTACATAGCCCTGCTTCTTTGAATCTCCACTGCCTTCAGGGCAAGGCTGAAACAGTGGCACTGCTATCCTTGTTCTGGGTGGGCTGAAAGAGCCTGAACCCAGTGATCTAAACCCATCAGTCAAGCGCTGTGAATAGTGCTTGATCCTGCTTTCCTCTGTTCTTGGGGAAGATGACTTCCACATCCTTCTCAGTCTAAAGGAGCCAGCTAGGAAGCGGACCCCAGTAGCTTGCCTTGAGAGTGGGAGATGGGCTCCAGCAGTCACTGCTGAGCAATTTACTCATGATTTTTCACTGCAGTGCCTCAGTCTCTTCATCCCACCCTTCCCTGAGTTCTGTAGCCCCAAAGCAATTGTTCCAGACAGTTGCTGCCTATCCACTCACCGTTTTTGGAGGAGGAGTAAGCACAGTAAAGCCCTACTGTCACATCTTCCCCAGAATCTATCAGTATATTTGTTTTTCAAATCATTTTCA
This sequence comes from Myrmecophaga tridactyla, assembly GCA_004026745.1. NCBI lineage: Eukaryota > Metazoa > Chordata > Mammalia > Pilosa > Myrmecophagidae > Myrmecophaga > Myrmecophaga tridactyla. Next base: position 32,761 of record PVIY010008410.1, on the reverse strand, counting down.
CAATATTTCAGTCACCAGGGTGACAGTATATTTTGCTTGGCGCGTGACTTTTCTTTTCTAGAAACAACCAAAACATGAGGTGGTCTTGTAGGAAGCAATGACATTTACCTTTATGTGAAAATGCTTGTTGAGAAAAAAACATTTATTATTACAGTAGCCAAACAGAATGAGAAACCCTTATGTGCATCTCCCACTATTTAAATGATTTTCTTATTCCTGCTGATTTTAATTTTTTTTTAAGTATTCAATGAGGATATCCCTAAATCCACTACATATACAGTGCTTTCTGGGAACATATTTCCTTGTTAGATCATTATTAAATTGTATGCCTGTACTAAACTGTTTGCTTAATCTAGGCTGGAGTCTGCCTGTGCACCACAAAGTGGTAAACAGCTGGGTATCTTAGAGATTTCCTCTGTACCTTTGGTAAATCAGAATTGAATGTATTTTCCCAAGAAGTATACTATGAGACTATGAGAGTCTGCTGGAAATCTCTCCTGTCAGCAGTAGCGTTCAATCTAGACATTATGTATTTACTTAGTAAAGCTCTTGTCTGACGGTAACAACAATAACCTGTCGAATTGAAAACAGTAAGTTTTTTCTTTTTTACATGGGCAGGCACCGGAAATCGAACCCGGGTCCTCTGGCATGGCAGGCAAGTATTCTTGCCGCTGAGCCACCGTGGCCTGCCCTAGTAAGTTTTTTCATCTTCATAAAGCGCTGAGATTGAAAGTCCATTCTGAAGAAATTGCCAGCAGTATCATTTTATTTATAGATCCTAAAATAATGCATACTGTCAAAATAGTTGTAAAGGATCTTTAGCTTTACATGTTGTTTTTAGTTTAGATGACTGTCATGGTTAGGGACACGTGTCAACTTGGCCAAGTTGTGGTACCTGTTTATCTGATTGGGCAAGTGCTGGCCTGTCTGTTGCAATGAGGACATTTCATAGGACTAGATCATGATCACGTCAGCTGCATCCACAGCTGATTCCATTTGTAATCAGCCAAAGGGGAGTGTCTTCTACAATGAGTGATGCTTAATCTAATCACGAGAAGCCTTTTAAGGAGGACTCAGAGGAGACAGTTTCCATTCCTGCTTCGGCTGGTGAGCCTCTCCTGTGGAGTGCATCGGAGTCGTCGGCTTCACAGCCTGCCCTGTGGATTTTGGACTCTGCGTTCCTGCGGTCACGTGAGACACTTTTATAAATTTTATATTTGCAAGTGTTCCCTGCTGATTCTGTTTCTCTAGAGAACCCTAACTAATACAATGACAAAACTAGATTTTAGAAATAATTACATAATTTATTTGCATTCTTAATATTGTAATGTATGTACAGTGTGAGGATGAATTTAAGTTTAGTGATACAGGGATAGTCTATGATAGAGGTGTGAACTGCTAATCCCATAACATACACTCTGTAAATCAAAATAACTGTCCTCCCCACTCCCATATACTGACATTTGGCAGGCCAGCTGGTCTAGCTTGTTCTTGGAAACCAGTGTTATCTTTTCTGTCCTCCCAGATGTTACTGGCAGATATTTGCCAAAACTTGCCCAAATGAAAATGGAGGAATAAGGTCTCATTTCCTAGAAATTTTAGTCAAAGCTTATTTTATACTTTTTAACACAGTAAATTCTAAAATAATTTAATCTTTAAATCTTTAAACAATTACAGCAGGGTATCAGCTAATAATCATTGGCATTTTCCAAGTTAAACAATAATTTATTCTGGATGAATGGGCTGAGCTTGGAATAGATTATGCAGTTGTACAAGATTCCAATGATTTTTTAATGTTTACATATTCAACTTCTCAAGGATAAATGTAAGCACATGGCAGTGGATTATGACTCATGTATTTTCTCTTTAAGAAAAGAATGACCTTAAGCACCTGCCATTAATGATGTGAAAATTTTCACTCCTCCTCAAATAATTTTTTAGAGAAATGACCCAAATCATTAATAGAACACTTTATGTCTTCATTATAAATTTGTGTCCATGTGCAACTTAAAAAATTTGTACAGTTAAAAAATTAAAACAAATATCATAAAAACCCATTTTTCTAATCTTGTTTTAAAATTAGTTTTATTGACTCATCAGTTCTAATTTGCATACAGTAAAATTCATCCCTTTTAAGAACACATGTTGATAGATCTGGCCCCGGTGCTATGGGATCAACAATGCCATCCTGATCAAAAGGGGGAAAAGAAGTGCAACAAATAAGGTATTAGTAGCTGAGAGAATTCAAATAGAGTCAAGAGGCTATTCTGGAGGTCACTCTTACACAGCTTCAGTTAGACACTGCTACCTATCATAACTTGCCAAACTCCAACCAAAACCATTCCAGCCAATCCTAAAGAACCCCTAGGGCAATGTATAAGATTCTACAAAGGTTCCATGCACTAGAGTAACTTTCCAGAGATCTACAATCTCCAGATAGGTCCCTGGACAAGATATGTTCTGAAATCTAGAGGGGCTAGCCTCTCCAGAACATCATCTAGATCCATTTCCCTATTATTGGCAGCCCCTTCCAACATGAAGGAGTTAGAATGGGCATAGCCCAAATACCCCTAAAGAGTTGGAGAAAGATCAAAGGTGTTGATGGAGTTATATAGAGAAGGTTGGGTTTAACAAATGAGTGTGATTGCTGAGTCACTATATTGATATTTCTTTTAGTCTCCAGTATTTCAGAGCAGCTGAAAGTAAAAGCCTGAAGTTGTGGAATTGCAACCCATACCAACTCTGAAATATGCCCTACAACTAATTGTCATGACGTGCTTTGAAATTTATTGCTTTTTGTATATTTGTTATTTTTTACAAAAAAGTAAAAAAGTCGGTTGTGATGATAAAAAAATATTTACTTCTTCCAGCACTCAATGTTCTGGAGCAGCTAGAAGGAAAATCTGAGTTGATGGTAAGGTAGCCCATGAAAAACTCTGGGATCTGTCCTGTAATTACTTGTTGAAGAGTGCTTTGAAAACTACTGCTTTTTTTCTCTCTTTGCTTTGTAAATATGTCATATTATACAATAAAAAGTTAATAAACAAATAAATGAATTGGTTCAGAGAAAATAAATGTAAAATAACATCAAATAAAAAAAGATAAATGTTGATAGAGGGGCACCATTAAGTTGGCAATGTAAGACAACCTTGGGAAAGCTTATCATCACAGACAACTAAATAAAAGGCCAAACCCCACATGCTTGGAACTTGGAGAATGATAGAGACTAGAAAAAGGCCCCACAAGTAATGAGTTGAAGAAAAGAAAACTCACCAAAAAGAAGGTAAGAGATCTGTCTGTGACTAGGATCTGCCAGTCCAGCCTCCTCCAATCCCCACTCAGTCCCACATGGCTTAAGGGTCACACAGCAGAAGCATTCTGGCCTGTGTACCTACTGCCATAGTTATGGATCACAGAGCCACTCATGGCTCCAATTTGAAGCCCTATGAACATTTAGGAACAGGGATCCAAGTCCACATAGACCCATGGAGGGTTGCTTGGAGGTGGTGAGTGCATATGTACAAAATGTTCCTCAGGAAACAAAAGATGCCTACAGTGGAACTGTTGGCAAGAAGGGTACACTCCCAACCCAGTCTCTAATAGGTGGCAGATGCTAATGAAAAAAATAGGTGCTTTGGAACACTGAATCCATCTGGCTCTCTGGGGCAGAATATAAAAATCACCAGAGACAGAAAATCCCTATAGAAAAGGGGGAAAATTGAACTTCTGAAAAGCATGGCACACCCCATAAATGAAAGCTATAAGGTAAAAGTGGCAGTGAATGTGGGAAAGCCATAGAGCAAATCATAGCTACTCAGGAGGAAATTTGCACACAGACAAATGAAAAGCCCAGATCTCCAAGAGAAGGAACAGGGGGATGGGAATCTTATCCAGGAGGTAACACAGCTGCACATGATAGGATAATCTTTAAAGTATTACTGCATGTTTAGGGCAAAAGTCATATTGAGGTAGTTACCATTGATTCCTATCTTTTGGAGTGTTTTTATCAGAAAAGGATGCTGAATTTTGTCAAATGCTTTTTCAACATCAATCGAGATGATCATGTGATTTTTCCCTTTTGATTTGTTACTGTACTGCATTACATTAATTGATTATCTTATGTTGAACCGTCCTTGCATTCCTGGTATAAACCCCACTTGGTCATGGTGTATAATTCTTTTAATGTGCTGTTGGATTCAATTTGCTAATATTCTATTGATAATTTTTGCAACTATGTTCATTAGGGAGATTGGACTGTAGTTTTCCTTTTTTATAGCATCTTTACCTGGTTTTGGTATTAAAATTATATTAGCTTCATAAAATGAGTTAGGTAGAATTCCTTTTTCCTCAAATTTTTGGAAAAGTTTGAGGAGGATTGGTGTTAGTTCTTTCTAGAATGTTTGATAAAATTCCCCTGTGAAGCCATATGGCCCTGGGCTTTTCTTTGTAGGAAGATTTTTGATGACTGATTGAATCTCTTTACTTGTGATTGGTTTGTTGAGATCTTCTATTTCTTAAGTGAGTTTAGCTTGTTTATGTGTTTCCAGGAATTTGTCCTCTTCATCTAATTTGTCTACTTTGTTGGTGCATAGTTTTTCATAGTATCCACTTAAGATATATATATATTTTTATTTCCTTACGGTCTATCATAATGATCCCTCTCTCATTTCTGATTTTGTTTATTTACATCCTCTCTCTTTTTCTGCTTGTCAGCCTCACTAGTGACCCATCAATTTTATTGTTTTTTTTTTTCAAAGAACCAACTTTTGGTTTTTTATTGAATCTTTCTATTGGTCTTTTGTTCTCCCATTCATTTAGCTCTGCTTTAATCTTTGTTATTTCTCTTCTATTTGCTTTGGAGTTTGTTTGCTGTTCTTTCTCATGTTCCTCCAGGTGAGCAGTTAAGTCCTTGATTTTTGCTCTTTCCTGTTTCTTAATAGAGGCTTTTAGGGCAATAAGTTTCCCTCTCAGCACAGCCTTTGCCACATGCCATAAGTTCTGATATGTCATATTCTTGTTTTCATTTGTCTCCAGATAGCTACTCCCTGACCCCCTCATTGTTTAAGAGTGTGTTATTTAATCTCCATATATTTGTGAAAGTTCTCATTCTAAGGTGGTTATTGATTTCCAGGTTCATTCTATTATGATCAGAGAAAGTGCTTTGAATGATTTCACTGTTTTTTAAATTCATAAATACCTGCTTTGTGTCCCAGCATATGATCCATCCTGGAGAATGTTCCATGAGCACTAGAGAAGAATGTATATCCTTGTATTTTAGGGTGCAATGACTATATTTATCTGTTAGGTCTAATACATTTATCAATTAATTAAGTTCTCTATGTCCTTGTTGATCCTCTGTTTGTTTGTTCTATCTACAGAGAAGAGTGGTGTATTGAAGTCTCCTACTATTATTATTGAAACGTCTATAGCTCCCTTCAGTTTTGCCAATGTCTGTCTCATGTACTTTGGAAATCCTTGATTGGGGGCATAGACATTTATGATTATTATTTCTTCTTGGTTAATTATCCCTTTTACTAATGTATAGTGTCCTTCTTTATTTCTTATGAAGTCTTTACATTTAAAGTGTAAAGACTTTATTTTGACTGATATTAGTATAGCAACTACTGCTTTCTTTTTGTTACAGTTTGTGTAGAACATCTTTTTTCCATCCTTTCATTCTCAATCTATTTGAATCCTGAGTCTAAAGTGAGTCTCTTGTAAGCAACATAAAGCTGGGTTATATTTCTTAATCCATTCTGCCAATCTATATCTTTTAATTGGTAAGTTTAGTCCATTAAAATTCAAAGTTATTACTGTAAAGGTATTTCTTGAATCCACCATCTTATCCTTTGGATTTTATTTGTCAGGCCTTTATATTCTTTTCCCTTAAGTTACCCTTACTGGTATTCTTCATTTTTGTGGCCTCCTCCAGATTTCTGTCTCCTGTCTTTATTTGTTCAGCCAGCAAAACTCCCTTTAATATTTTTTGTAGTCCCAGTCTCTTGTTGACATATTCTCTCAGCTTTTGTTTGTCTATGAAGATTTTAATCTCTCCCTCAGTTTTGAAGGACAATTTGCCTGGGTACAGAATTCTTAGTTGGAAGTCTTTCTCTTTTAAGATCTTAAATATATCACAACACTGCATTCTTGCCTTCATTGTCAGTTGAATAGTCCAAACTCAGTCTTATATGATTTCCCTTGTATATAGTAGATTGTTTTTTCTCTTGCCACTTTCAGGATTTTCTGTTTCTTTTCAACATTTGACAGACTAATTGGTGTGCTGGGGCTGGTGCATGGTCCTATTTGGATTTATTTTATTTGGAATTCATTGGGCTTCTTTGGTTTGCAAATTTGTCTTTTAAAAAGGTTAGGAAGTTTTCCCCTATTATATCCTCCACTCATCTTCCTAGCCCTTTATTCTTCTTTTCTCCTTCTGAGGCATCAATAATTCTTATAGTTGTGTGCTTTCTTTTGTTTATCATTTCCCTGGGGTCCAATTCAAAATTTTCCATCTTTTTGTCATTTACTCTTTTGTGTGTTCAAAATTACTTGTTCTTGTCCTCTAATTCACTTATTCTTTCTTCTGCCTCTTCAAATCTGCTGTTGTGTGTCTCTAGCATATTTTTTTATTTGGTCTACAGCATCTTTAATCTCTGTGATATCTGCTATTTTTCTATTTATTTTTTCAAGGTCCTCTTTATGCTCTTCTAGTGTCTTCTTGATCTATTCTATGTCATTAGCCATCCCAGTGATTTTATTTAGTAGAGTTATATGAGCATCTTTGATTAGTTGTTCCAAAGTCTGTGTCTCCTCCGGTGTTTTAATTTGGTCATTAGACTGGGCTATATCTGACTGCATCTTCATATGGTTAGTGATTTTCTGTTGTCTTCACAGCATGTAAATATCTTGATAAGGTTTCTTTGGAAGTTGATTTCCTTCAGTAGCCTAAAGTTTTGTCTTTGTGGGACTTGTATGGAGCAGGATGTGGGACCTGGGGAGGGGCACAACAGTGTGATGATGAGTTGTCTTGTAGTATATGCACATGTTGGGGACTGTGCTGGTCTGAATCTGTGGTGGACCCCAGAAAAGCCATGCCCTTTGATCCTCATTCAATATTGCTGGGTGGGAGCATTTTGATTGTTTCCATGAAGATGTGACCCACCCAATTGTGGGTGGTAACTTTTGATTAGATGATTTCCATGGAAGTGTGTCTCCACCCACTGAAGGTGGAGTTGCTTGTTGGAATCCTTTAAAAGAGGAAACATTTTGGAGAGAGTCCCTTTTTGGTAGGGCCAAAAGAAAGCCAGAAGATGCCACCATGTTTGCCATGTGCCCCTCCAGCTGAGAGAGAAACGTTGAACGTTGTTGGCCTTCTTGAACCAAGGTATCTTTCTCCGGATGCCTTAAATTGGATATGTCTATAGACTTGTTTTAATTGGGACATTTTCT
>PVIY010008410.1:0-25212 GCA_004026745.1 Myrmecophaga tridactyla | reverse complement strand
CGTTGCTTTTATTGATGTCATGTGTCCTGTGTTTTCACCACACTTTACCTTGCAAATAGAATGTTTAATGTCTGCATAATATTCTATTTTACATATATCTCCTGATTGATAATTAGACTCCTGCCTTAAAAACTCTCAGTCAGGTCAGAAATGATGGACAGTAGTTATCAGAAGAAAACTGTTAAAAAATTAGGAGTTGTGGGTAGGTGATGGTGGCTCAGCAGGCAGGATTCTCACCTGCCATGCTGGAGATCAGGGTTTGATTCCCAGTGCCTGCCCATGCAAAAAATAAAATAAAATTAGGAGTTGTTAAATCTTGAGATAATAAAATGAGAAATTGGAATTTGGGGAGAAGTTGGGAATATATGTCTTAACCCTGCAAAACTTCTGTTAGATGCTCTTTATTTTTTCAAAATATCCAGCTACTTTATGCTGAGTTCAGTCATCTCAGTCTCCCTATTTTTCTGACCCAAGAGTACATGTTAATGGACTTATCTTCTGATATTTTTATCTTCTGCTTTCTGTAGTAAACCAGTTTGGTAGAGTATAATTAGGTTGATCCCTCCAAAACCAACTTTGAATCTGAACTCTCTAATTACCTGAAAAGACACAGTAATTTTATTTAATTTAGGTTGTTTCTGTTTGTTTGATACTATAAATAAGGTTACAGTGAATATGTGGGCATAAATCTTTTTAAAATTATTATTTTACTTTATAAGAAGAGATTAATGGAAGTAAAATTTTTGTCAAAAGTTATTCCCTGCACCTCTTCCTTAAAAATATATATATCAACAGTACTTTTGGGTAAATGTTATTTCAAATACACTAGCATATGTAATTCACATTTTAAAAATCTTTGCTATTATTTTAATAAATGTTTTTACTGCCTTAATTTGCATTCTTTGATTATAAATACGGGGGAATTTTTCACATATTACTTAGTTATCGTATTTCCTTTATGATTGAATTATACATTCATATTCATCTTCTATTAATAAACTTGTTTCCTGACATTTTTTCTCATGACTGTGTATAAACTTTTTGCTCATTAAGAGTATTAAACACAGTTGACATTGTAATTCTTAACATACAAACATTCTTGTACGAAATTTTTGGAGGCTCTGTTATAGCAGAGCTGGTATTAAAATAGGTTTAACAGGAAAAAAAAACAGTTGACATATTTGCTGCAAATTTTTCCTAATTTGAAAATTACTTGTTATAGAATTTACTAATCTTTTAACGCATAATTTTACTTTTCACTGATGTTAAATCTAACAATTTTTTTTTCAATTAGTTTTTTTTTGTGTGTGTGTGGCCTAAAACAGCAGAAATTTATTCTCTCACAATCCTGGAGGCCAGAAATGTGAACTCAAAGCATCAGCAGGGCCACACTCCCTCTGGAGGTTGTAAGGGAGAAGCTGTCCCTTGCCTCTTCCAGTTTCTGGTGGCTTCCACAAGCCTGGGCCTGTGGTGGCAACTTTCTCTGCTCCAACTTCACATTGCCTTCTGCTCTGTGGATCCTCTGTGGGGCTGCTCTTGTTCTGCCTCTCTCTTATAAGGATATATAAGATTGTATTTCGGGTCTGCTTGGATTATCCAAGATAAGCGCCTCCTCTCAAAGTCCTTAATTAATCTCATCTTCTGCTATAAGTTAATATTCACATTTTTTGCCAGCTATGTTTTACACAATGGAGCATTCATAGGTTATGGAGATTAGGACATAGGTATATCTTTTTTGATGGTCACCATTCAATCTGTCATAATAAAATGGAAGCTTGGACCCACTACTGACTCTGTTTAGCACCTCTGTTGGCCTGTATGCCCCATTTTCTACATGCCCCAAACCATTATTTGCAATGACAGGTGCTGTCTGAATATAGGGACAAGTAATGGTTCATTGCCAGTGTTTGTGGTTTATTTCTTGGCAAGTATCCAGGGATATAGGTCATGGGTTCAGAGGACTGGGTGGTCCAATACCCATTATCATACAGAGAAGATGCAGGAAGGAAAGTCTTTTTGATGGTTTCTGCTCTGAAGGGAATAAGGGGGGAAACTGCATTTTATGTTTAAATTCAAACCAAAGCCATTGCCACCGCTGGCTTTAAGTTCAGAAAAGTCTGATGCTATTTCAAAAGAGAACAGTATGATGGTGTATTAATCAGAATTCTTGGTTCCATCAATTAGTTTTAAAATTAAAAGTTTTTATTCCTATTCATAGATCCCCAAAATATGTACATATATTATATTTTTTCTTTTAAATGTTTGAAGTTGGTGTGTTTGTTTTCCAATTAATTTACCAATCCATTTCGCATTCATTTTGATTAGCTATGAGGTGAGGATACAAAATACATTTTCCCAAAGAGCTGACATTGCTCCAGGGCTATATTTAAATAACTTCTCATGGATTTTCTTCAAGTTATTATTATTATTATTATTATTATTATTATTATTATTATTATTATTTTTAACATGGGGAGGCACTGGGAATCAAGTTATTATTTTAATGATAGTTATAATTTTCTAAAATTGATAAATAATGCAATACAACAAATACACAGAAAAAAGACAAAAGATTTGTAGGCTATATTGTGTAAAGTAAGTTCTCTAATTATTCATGTTCTCCAAATATTCAGCTTTCCATCTCACCAAGAACCACTCTTAGCATTTCTGTTTTATCTTTTCATTGATATTATATGAAAATTTGCGCATGGGCATACATATATATACCTTTTTAAATGGTATCATGATATAAAAACTACTATACATCTAAATTTTCCTCCTATGAAAGTATATCTTGGGCGGTGAGACGGTGACTCATTGGCAGAATTCTCGCCTGCCATTCCGGAGAGCCGGGTTCGATTTGCGGTGCCTGCCCATGCCAAAAAAAAAAAAAAAAAAAGAAAAAGTATATCCTAGGGATCATTCCATAACAGAATCATCTGAATGGCTTGATTTATTATGGCCGTTTCATAGTATCTGATTTATGTAGCCTGTCCTTTAATGATGAACATGTAATTTATTTCCAATCTTTTATCCTTGTAAATAATTCTTCAATGAATTTCTCCTAAATCTGTCATTTTGTCCACGTGCAAGAATACATGCAAGAATCTTTCTCAGAAGTTGAAATTCTGAGTAAAAGCATTATGCGTTGCAATTTTGATAGATATTTTCAAATTGGAGGTTCTACCAATTTACCTTCCCATGCTTCCCTTTATACACTGAGTAATAAAACTGTTTGATTTTTGCTTATTTGACACAACAAATGAATATCTGGTCTGATTATCCATTTATTTTATTAAATTAGGTTTGAGCATCCTTACATATATTTAAAAGCCATTTTATTTCTTTTATTGTGGGGAAACATGTTTTATAAAGTTTTCAAGCATTGTTGCTATGTTTTCCTTTTTATTTTAGCTATGTCACATTTTGCCAAGCAGATTTTTTTTGTTTTGTATTTTATTATGCTTTTTTAAAAATATTTTTTATTTTATTATCTTATGCCATGTCTTTTCTCATCCAATAATAAAAATAATTTTAAAAATTTTGTGTATACTTAACTTTTATTTAAGACTTAGCTTTTGATTATCTAAATATATTTGGGGTGAGGCGTGACAGAGTATGACAATTTTTTTTCATGTCTACCCAGTTGTCCATACACTAATGAATTTTCTTCTGCCTATGTGGAATGACAGCATTATTTAGCAAATAAAGGGGTTTTGTTCTGTATTATTTTCCATTGTTATATCTTTCTAGTCAAACACCAATACTGCATTATTGTATTATATATTACATAAGTATAGTTTCATAATATATTGAATATGTGCTAGAATTTACTGATTTATGATAGTTCCTTTATCATATATTAAATTTTCATATAGGGCATATATTGAGACTTATGTTTTAAACATTGATCATTCTATTCTTGTGAATGTTTTTCACTGATATAATTTTAGTAGTTTCAGGTTATTTGAAAAATTTTCTTGAGTTAGTTTCAATCATCATTATTGTTTAAAAATATTTTTTCTTACTTATTTCCACATTTATTTTGCCAAACGAACTCCAATATTAATTTATCTAATTGAAAAAAATCTTAATGGAATGTTGGTTGTAAATTTTGAAAAGAATTGTTTGAGAGAGCTTGGTATCTTTTTATACTTATAGAAGACTCATGTCCAGTCCTGGAGGCTGAACTTCCCAAACTAATGTGAATATATCAGTAAGAGTTTGCAGGCCCTCAATACAGAAGAGACTAAAAGAAACAGAGGGTATGTATGCTATATGCCAGTCATCCTTGAGACACTTTCTTGGTACTGACTTGTATTTCCTGGAATACCTAAAATAATTTTTCCATTCTCTTCAGGAACACATTCAAATATCATTATCTTTTATGAGATTTGTAAAAGTAAGAAGTGATTTCTATTTGTTCATTTTATTTGCTAGAAGAATTATAATTTGGTATTTGGTCAAAGGATATTGCCAACTGAGTAATTTATCGACAGTTTATGAATTATTGCCAGTGATTATTTCTAGCATAGTGCAGAAAAATAAAGCAAAGCTGTTAAAAATAGAAATCTCAGAACTTATCTATCATAGTTCTCTTTTAACTAGTCTTCTCAGGTCTCAAAGGACATCCAATTATAGTTCTAGAAGGCTAATTTTATGTAGTTCTATATAGAACTAGATAGTTCTATAGGAATATAGTTTAGAAGAAGATCCAGGTATCAGTATCTTTCCCTGTGTACAAACAACCACAAATATTAGTGATTAAAACCAACAATGAATTTAACTCACACTTTTGTAGCCTGGCCATATGGGCAGGGCTCAGTTGGATGGTCCTTCTTTTGGTCTTGGCTGGATTTGCTCATGTATGTGCAGTTAGCTGCCAGTCAACTATGCAGCTCTCCTTCTGGAGTTTGGCTGGCAGTTGACTGGGGCAACAGTGGGCCACATACCCCTCATCGTTCTGCAGACTAGCCAGAGCTTCTGCACATGCAGGAGTGGCAGAAGTCTCAAAAAGAGTGAGAGAAAAAGGTGCAAGTCCTTTTGAGGCCTTGGTTTATAATACTCACAGTGCCAATTCCAATGCATTCTACTAGTCAAAACAAGTTAAAAGGCCAGCCCAGAGTCAAGAAGGAGCCAAATAATTCCACATCTTTGTGAGAGGAACTAAAGTTGTGGTCAATTTTGCAATCTAACACAAGCACTTTATGAGCTGGATTTGACAGCAGAGACCTAAGTAAAAGCAGTAATTAAGCATGCATTCTAAGGGCATAAAGGATCTATGCCATGTTTTGTCTAGTGATGACAGATATTGTGACAGAGCTTATGGTACTGTTTGGGGAAAGTATTCTGATGATCTCTAGTGTGGCCCAGTATTCTGTATTTTAGTGCAGTTAGAGGTACTGCTGATACTGCTGGTTTGCAGAGCACACTTTCAGTAACAAACCACTAGGGCAGTGATTCTTGACATGTAGGTGGATTGACAGCATGAGTATCACTTGTTAGAAATACAAATTCTTGATCTTCATCCTTGACCTAATGAATTGGAATATCTAGGGATAGGGCCCTGAAATCTGTGTTTAAATAAATTCTTCTGGGAATTCTAATGCATGCCAAATGCTGAGAAGCACTACACTAGTGGGTGTTGGGTAGAAAATGAAGAAATACGCTCAAGGAGGAAGAGATTCAAAAGAAATTAAAATCACTGGACCTATCTAGTGCAGGCAAGAGTTGTTCTACCAAATGTGAATCCAGGTCTTTTCAAGAACATACGTAAACTATCAACTATGACGAGCACCAAAGGGTGGGCATAAATGTACTTGCCCAGGAAGAAAAGATGAGTAATGGTGGTTAATGATACCTGTAGAAGAATTACCTATGTTTTCTTTATATTTTGTCAGCAGTCTATAGTTGATCATTCTGTGTTATATTTTTATTAATGTTCTCATAGTAAACACTGAAGGAAAGCCTGTCTCGTGTATGACTGCGAGCCTAATCCATCAAACCCAGGCATGTTTTACTACTGCCAGCTATGATTTGTTCTTCTCGTTTTCTTGCCACAGAATTCTGATAAATTTATTCATTGTAGTCTAGAGCAGATCAAATGTACAGCGGTAGCATCGTACCTTACCTTATTTTTCTCAGTATGTGAGTCCTTAGCTTGGTGCCAGGTGTATAAAATGTATTAATTGTATACTTAAGGAGTTATATAGAATTTATAGAGTCTTATGATATATACAATTTAAATTTAATGCAAAAGTTGAACTATTTGTTGAAGAGTTTGAGAATTCAGCTAAAGGTTACTCTTGTGTGATTCAGGAGTGAATTGTCATGGGGAAAAGGAGGAAACATTTCAATTAGTTTCCCAATTTTTTTCATATATTTTGATGTTTGTTTATGGATAGTCCTTCTGCTGAAGACTTGCCTACAGACTATCTTAAAGCTTTTAGATCATTTAGATGATCTAAATACAGACTGTGTTATAGTCCTCTGTGTTTATCTTCAGGGCTCACAAAAGCAAATGATCTTTGATTCATCTCATGCAAAACTTATCTTGTTAACTGACAGAATCTGAAGATTCGATGCTCTAATTTTGTTTAAATTTTGAAGACTCACCAGACTTAAAACAATGTGAAGAGCACTGGACTTGGCTTTTTATTTTTTCTTTACTAACTGCATGCAAATCAGTTAAACCAAGTTTCTTGTATTGCTTCTTACTTATCTAATTCCTCATTGGTCTAAATGCCAAGAAAAATTGTTCTTTTTCTGAGTATTTGATTTTTAAAAAAATTCCATGGACATGGTAAGTATAACTGTTCATGTTTTCTATTTTGGTTTGGTTGCTAGAAAACATAGAAGTGAATTAATGGTTAACCTATAGACTGTGTAGGATTGGTTTTATAGCATGTATTTTAGCTGTATTTCTGCCTCTACTTTGTGGGTCCACCTTTGTCTTCTCTTCCTTCTTCCAATCCACTTCTTCCTTTCCCTCCTCTTTTTAATTTGTTGGAAACACACACACACACACACATACACACACGAGAATTAACTAAGATTTTTATGAATTACTAAATACATAAGTAGATAGCTGATTAAAGACTAGCTATGTTACCAATTTAATGTTTTTGACTATCATAACTTAAATCTTTAAATTTTTTCATCTTTAAATTTAAAGGTTTTCTCTAAATGATTTCTAAGATGACTTTCAATAGAACAAATAAAAAAAATTGTCACCAAACTTTGTAATTTTATAAAAACTTAGGAAGTCAAGCATTTGGAATTTTTTCCTCTGTCTCTATGCTAGCTATTACTGGTTGTTTCAAAACATCTAGCAGTCAATTTTTAATTTACTATATTGTATATGACATTGTGTAGGCATTTCATCAATCACTTTCCATTTTCTATAATCCCTTAGAAACTAAAAGGGTTAGTGTGCATAATGTCATTAACAATTGTTTTTGAAAGTGCTTAGGCACTGTTGATGCTTTTTCACAATCACTGTGATTTAGTTTGGCTTTCTTTTTGGCTTTTGTTTCTTATATTCCAGTTTACAGTGGCTGAGAGACTAAAACAAGTATCCTGTAAAATAAGATTTCATGCTCTTTTCATTTATTCCTTGAAAATTTTTAATTTAGTTCTTTGGAAAGAATTAAGAAGGAAACTGATAAAATTTATCCCCACAAAACCATATATATCTATCTCAACGCTCACTCTAGAAAAGCCTTCTAATCTCAGTGACTTAAGATATGTAAGATTTTATTCTTTACAAACACAAAAATTCTAATAGAAAATATTCTACTAATTGTCATATTACTACATGATTGAATTAAAAAAAAAAGACCTAGAAAGATTAGTGGAGAAAATAATCCATTCCATAAAAATTATCAAAAAAATTGATAAGGGTGTCTTAGTCCTAGAAATTTTATTTCCACATAACAATCTGTACCAGAAGCTGCAGGAATTTTCTTTTTCCACTAATGAACATTCATTCTAGAAAACCTTTTAAGCATCTCATGAGATTTTCTGTTTTTATTAAAGAATCAGAAGACAAATGTTATAAGAAAATCCATAAGAGATGGCTAAATATGATCTCCCTAGAACTCACATATGTATTATTTTAACAATTACTATATAGTATCAATAAGAAAATCTCTCATTTCATCATCAATTGAAATGGATAAAACTGCCAAACTCTCATTTCATAGTCTCCACCCAGTCTTTTGTGTCAATCTTTCTCTCATTAAAGGCTTCCATTGATGGACCCTTTAGGTACATTTTGCTACATAAAAATGCTGCAGGGAATGGCAGAGAAAAGGAAAAGACCTGACCACTTGCCATAGACTGCCCTTTATATTATGTATTCCTGAGTTTCAGCCATGAATAAGAAAAGTGAATATTATGATGTTTAAGAATTAAACATGACATAAACTGGAGGAAGGTAAATGTATGATTTCTTGACTTTTTTCTTCAAATAATATTCAATGCTGATTACAGACTGTTATTTAAAATCACCACTTTAAAAAGAAAAGGTTATTTGGTCATTTGTGACTATATCTGGCTCCATATAGGTTCCTGCTTTGACACTTTTTAAAACACTCATTTTGAGGGATTCTCATTTCACCCTGTCTTAATAGATATAAATTGTCAACAAAGTTCAGCTTCTGCTAGACTCAAAGTGTTTGACTTTAAAACAAATAAGAAAATAAAATGTAAATTGTTTTCCATCTGATAATCTGAAAGAGGAGTGTTTATCCTAGAAGTTTATTCCTTGATTTGTTTCATAAATGTGTTGACACAACATTTGTTCTTGATTCCTGCCTGTTATGGAATTGGATAGAAATCCATGATTTGATGCAGTTAGTGAGAATTTTCAGATTTTTCCTGCTGTTTCATCTTTGGGTGGGAGGTAGGGCAAAGCTGGACAATAATTTAGATCATGGCACTCCTTTGTTCATAAAAATGCATTATTTAAAACATTTATCATATTTTCAGAGGGGAATTTATTTAGTGTCCTCTGTGCTGATGCTTCTCTGTCAGCAGTTACAGAATAGGTAATGGCATGGAAAATCCCACATGGTGCATTACATTTGATGTGGATTTTTTTTTTTCAGAACATTAAGCTACAGTCCTGGAATTAAGTTTCTCTAAAAGTTTTTTGTTAACATTAAACTTTAACATTAAAAAAAACTTTTTATATTTATATATGTTTTCAATTTAATTTGTTACCTATTTTAGTAATTCATTGTTTTATTTTACATTAACATTTGGACATTCTGAATAGGTAGTATTTCTAAATTACAAATTCAAACTCATCTTTCTAATTTATAAGCGTGATGACCTAAGATCCCTTTAGACTTGAATTTCTTTAATTTTCATTTGTAATACTTTGGCTTTGCTTGTTGGTCTTTGGGATCATGGCTCATTTGAAAGGAGGAAAGAACTCTCCAAGGCCCTGAAGTGGTGATGATATTTTAATCCACTTTTTATCTTTTGCAGACCTAGGCAGACTCTAGAATATTAGAGTAGGAATGGTCTACCTATATTCATATACCTATAGCAGCTTCAGGTGAGGGAGGAAGTTCACATGTGAGGATAAACCTTCTTAGAAGGTAGCAGATCAGTTTCTGAAATAATGGGGTTTCCTTTTTGAAATAGATGACCCTTTCAAAGGGTGAATGAGGAAAGTTTAACAAAGGGACTGCTTTCATTTGTGGACAAGATTAAGAAAAACTAACAAGGATGGTGCAACACCCTGGGGCTAGCAACAGTGAGAAGATATTGTCACCCCTGGGTCTAAAGGACAAAGGGTGAGGGTGGTTACCAGAACCCAGGCACAATTATAGGCATGAGAACAGGTGGTCTGATGAGCTGTGGGCTGTGGGAGAGTAAATAGCCATTGCTAATCTCTCTTTTCATGCCCTCAGATCTCCTCCTGGTACCTGCTGTTAAGAAAACCCAACCAGAAATCATAGGTAAGGGAGCTTTGTAGAGCAAAGGGAAGGGTGAGAAGGATAGAGGGCAAATCTGGTAAAGCAGAATATCCATCACAGGCTACTCCTTTATCCCATCAAGATCCATTCCTGATGTTTTGTTTGAATAAAAATTTTGACCCTTACAGTAACAGAGGTGAAGGTTAAAGGGAAGAAGAGTTACTATGGTCCAGTGAAAACTGCAGTCTAGGAGAGGGATAGTTTAGGAAATATCAAAGAAAAATAGGCACCAACACATTGTAGAACATGAATGAAGGAGCTAAGGAAAAAAGAGTTTGATTTCTATTTTTCCCACATTTGCATCTCTCTGATGCTACCCCTAACCAGAAGTCAGCTGGCTTATGTGGTCCACAAAGTCAATATCCAGGACAAAGAAGAGGGTGGAGAAAGATACAGAGTGGGTCTCTAAAGATAAATGGAGAAATTCCAAAACTGTTAAGAAGTCCATTGAGTAAGCAGAGTCAAATATGGATGCAGCCATAATGCTGAGAGCCTTTTGAAACTCTAAGACTCAATGAACCTCATTGAATTATTAAAGAACATATTTTATCAGAGAATTTGCCCTTCAAATTCTGACCCTTCTATATATCAGTTGGGTAATTCTGGGCAAGGTTCTTGTTCTAGTTTGCTAGCTGCCAGAATGCAATACACCAGAAACGGAATGACTTTAAAAAAGGGAATTTAATAAGTTGCTAGTTTACAGTTCTAAGGCCAAGAAAATGTCTCAATTAAAACAAGTCTATAGAAATGTCCAATCTAAGGTATCCAAGGAAAGATACCTTGGTTCAAGAATGCCCATGAAGTTCAGGGTTTCCCTCTCAAGTGGAAAGGCACATGGCGAACACTATCAGAGTTTCTCTCTCATCTGGAAGGCCACATGGTGAACATAGCATCATCTGCTAGCTTCTTCTCCTGGCCTCCTGTTTCATGAAGCTCCCCGGGAGGCATTTTCTTTCTTCAACTCCAAAGGTCGCTAGCTGATGGACTCTGCTTCTCATGGTTATGACATTCTGTTCTGCTCTCTCTGAATCTCTTTCATTCTCCAAAATGTTTCCTCTTTTATAGGACTTCAGAAGCTATTCAAGCCCACCCAAATGGATGGAGACACACCTCTACCTAATCCAGTTCAACAACCACTCTTGATTAAATCACATTTTCCAAGGAGATGATCTAACTACAGCTTCAAACATAAAATACCAAATAGGGATTAGAAGAAACAGCTGCCTTTACAAAATAGGATTAGGATTAAAACATGGCTTTTCTAGAGTACATATATCATTTCAAACCAGCACAGTTCTTAAACACCCCAATTCCCATTATCTTTATTTTCAAAATGGGGCCTAAAAGTACTTTCTTCCTATTGATATTATTCACATTATATGAAATAACATGCATAAGTGTGATACAAGTTGCATGCTTTGAAAAAAACAATCTAATTCAAATCAATTCATACAGTAAAGGAATTTTAATAACTTGCATGGCAGATTATTTTTTCTAAAGATGGCCCTGCCAATACATATATACACAATGCAACATTAAATGTTCTTTATAAAATGAATCATTAACACACGTCCATAAAGAGTTGAAAGTTTATGCTCCCAGTTCTTAAAACTAGGTACACCCCTGTAGTAACCTCGACCAATATAATGTAACAGAAATGATGTTGCCTGAATTTTGAGGTTAGGTCATAAAAGAACATACCCACTGAATTCTCTCTTTTTATCACACTATCTCACTCCTTTCTCTCTGTATACTGTCATTTGAAACTGAATTCAACAGTGGGAGAAAGCTACATGATGAAGCTAAGTGTAGGTGTTCCAGCTAACAGCCTCAGCTAGGTTCTCAGCTGACAGCATCAGTCTCCAAATGTGTGAGTGAATGTGCTTTCTAACGTCTACAGCCTGCAAACTTCTAGCCTTTCAGTGGTAGCCTTCTAATTGTGGAGCAGAGACATGTCATCTTCACAGGGTACTTGCCATCAGAACTCCTGACCTTTAGAAACCATAAGAAATAATAAATAACCATTGTCATTTTAAAGCACTAAATTTTAGGGCAATTTGTTATGTAGCCATGGGCAACAAGTACAGCCTACATTACTGAAAAAAATCAATCAGAAGCAGTACAAGCTGTATGCATGATTTGATCATGGATGTAGCTTTTTTTTCTGTGACTTTTTTTTTTTTTTTCAATTCTGGTCTCCTTTTTGTGTTGGCTTTATCCACTCATAGAAGAAAAATGGCTACATTCATTCTACTGCTTCACATCTGTTTAAATACAGTCCAGGTCCAAGAGATCACTTCTGCTCTAGCATTACTAGAAAGAATCTATATTTGAGCTGGCTCATGCCACATGTCCACCCTGAAATAATCTTTGTGTCCAGGGATATGGAAGGTAATCTTTAGCTTATCTTGGTATCTTGGTATATGTGTCCCATTCTTGGAACCACAAAATTCCCAAACCTTTATAAGGGGCTTTCAGGAAAAGCAGACTAGACTTAATACCAGACTTCCACTACAAGCACTTGGCGAAACATTGATATATGGAAGTTTTTATACATACCAGTCATTATGATTATCATTATTTTCTCCACTTTATCCTTAGTGTCAAATGTTTTCTCGTGTATTTTGTTGGTGTTCACCAGTCATCTAATCTTTCCTTACTATCTCACTTCAAGAAGATAAAAACAATGCCAATATGCTCTAATCTTTGTCTCTTTAATTTCATGGCTATCTGTTTCCATAAAGCTTAGTAAATGTGCCTATCTCTATTTAAGTTAACTACAGCTTTCACAGACTATGCTTAAAATTAAGTCATTTTATACATTCCTGCTGCAAATTGTCTTCAGAATACTTGGCAGTGTTAGGTCACAGCATATGTTTAATGTTGTTAAAAGCAGAACCATTTTAGCAAAAATCTGGAATGGCTCTTTAAATCCACAAAAGATACACCCCACAGAGGTTCCAAAATAACATTTAATAAGCATAGAAAGAATAGAAGTTGGGGTAAATAGCATGAGCAACCTAAGATATGAAGAGTTAGTGTTAGTGGTTAGCATATTTCTGAGGAATTTCAGTTTTGTGGGGAAAAAAATGGTCTCAGAGGCTAAATAAGTTTGGGAAATGAAATATACAGAATCTCCATTTTTGGAAATTCTCAGTGCAGATTAACATATTAAAAGCCTGGAGACATTTTATAGTCAAGGAATTGTTTAATTTTTCTAACCAAGCACTTCCCAATCTAGATGAGAAAACACAGATTCATCACTTCTTTTAAAAAAATTTTCATCATTAAAAATGGGAATAACTTTGGGATGTGTACAAGAAAGTCAGGGAATGAATTGTAGTCATTGGCTAATACAACTGAGCCCCAGAGCAAGAAATTATTAATTTTGAAACTTAGACTAATGAGAGGGGGAAAAGAATGTAGTCCATGCTAATGTCATCTTAAAATAGCAATTTCCTGTTTAAGCTAAGATGAATCAGCCAACACAACGATATTTCTCTCACTGATGAAAACTAAAATCTCTTGAGAAAATACCTACAGCAATATCTGATGACCATGAAAAGTAAAGTATAACAGGCATGTTCAGGATGGAAGTCAAAACTCTAAAAAATGATCAAAAACAATAGTTTTATTTTTTTTCTTTCCCATATCGTGTGGCTCACATTGTAGGAAGCCTGAATGCTGCAATTTCACAGTGGACATGGACAGGAAAATCTCCAAGAAAAATCCTCTCTTTTAGACCATAGGGCTAAGTAGAGGGCCCTCGAGGGATGGAGAATGTGTGTAGGAATCCCCAAACTTTTCCTTTCTCTTCTTCTGTAATCCTGAGCCAAGACAAGTCTCATTCACAAAGTTATACTGCCGTGGTGGCAGTTTTGGTGGTATTGGTGGATGCATAGATGTTTAAAATTTTGAGAGAAAATCCTTTTCTATGATCAGAGGAACTGGGAAAAGAGATGTACATAACCTAACAGGTGTGAGAAGAATACCCATTATTTTTATTCTCTTTTCATGCGTTACTTTGCACCAACGAGGATCTAGTTACAACATGCTCATTACGAGACGCTAAAACATTGTCTATCTCATCAGAACACAAGAAAAGGAATTCCTGGAAGTCAGAAAGTGTGAGGAAAACCATGGAGAGGAGGGAGGTAGATCTTTGAAGTCTTTGTGTCTGAAGTCCAGGAAATACTGTGGAACTGAACCTAACCACACAATAATACTTTGAGAGGTAAACTATGGTGGAGGCCACTACTCAGGTCCCAGATTTTGTTCCTGGGTGGTAAATATGCAGGGTGGCCCAGAGTGGTACAGGAAAGGCTTTGAAAACTTAACTGATAATGTGCCTATAACCCAGAGGAGACAGATTAGGCCTGTGGTCTGAACCTAAGTGCACTGCTTGCCTGCTAAAACAAACCAGCAACAAAATCAATATTCTCCAGGTGTATTCTAACAGGACCCACAGTCCTATACTGCTTAAACTATCCATGATACATTCCAAAATTACTGATGTACAGAGAGTCAGGGAAATTTCAACAAATCGCAAGGGAAAATACAATCAGCAAATGCCAAACCTGAGGTGACCCTGATGCTGGAATTATCAGATAAAGACTTTAAAGCAGCTACTAGAGTCATTCTCCATCAAGTAAAGGTGTACACTCTTGAAACAGATGAAAAGATAGACATTCTGAGCAAAGAGATGGAACCTACAAAAAAGAACCCAATGGAAGTTTTAGAATGATAACCTCCAATAACACACACACAAAAATCACTGTGAGTGATCAATAACAGAATGTAGATGACAGAATCATGAATTTGAAGATGAATTAATATAAATTATTCATATTGTACAACATAGGAAGAAACAAGTTAAAAATAAATTGAGCCTTTGAGTTCTCACCTGCCATGCCGGAGACCTGGGTTTGATTCCCAGTGCCTGTTCATGCAAAAAAAAAAAAGAAACCAAAAACAAACAGAAAATAAAGTGAGCCTTGGGTACTTGTGGGAAAATAATAAAAGGTCTAACATTCATGTCATTGAAGTTTGAAAAGGGTAGAAATGTATTGATGCAAAAAATTAAATTTGAAGAAATATTTCTTGAAAATATCCCAAATTTAGAAAAGATCATAAATTTACAGATTCAAGAGGCTCAGTGATACCTAAAAAAGATAAAACATAAGAAAACCTTGGACATATGCAATATAATTAAACTGCTGTAAACCAAAAATAGAGAAAATAGTTGTGAAAGCAGCTATAGGAAAATGAAACATTACACATACGGGAACAAACAATTAAAATACTGTAGCTTTCTCATCAGAAGCATGGAGGCCAGAAGACAATGCAACAATTTTCAAGTTATTAAATGAAAAGAACTGTCAATACAGAATTCTACAACTAGCAAAAACACCAAATGAAGACTTTTCAGATGAAGGAAAACTAGGAAAATTCATTGCTGATAGATCTGCTCTTAAAGAAAAGCTAAAGAAAATATTTCCGCTGATGAAAAATGTTAACAGAGGAAAACATGGAAATTTAAGAATGAAAAAAAAACAGCAATAGAAATTATGATAAATTTCTATTTATCATAAATAGATATATTTATATATCTATAAATACAAAAGGCTATTTTTGGATAAATACAGAAGGCTATTTCTATCCTCTTAAATTTCATAAAATATATACGATTGTTGAAAGCAAAACATAATATTGTATGGTGGGATTTTTTAACATATCTAGATGTGATTTATATGCACTAGTATTCTGCTGCTGCAGTAAGCAATTGGAACAAATTTAGCATATTAAACAATAATGATTTATTGTGTCACAGTTCGGTAGGTCAGGAGTCCAACAGGAGTTTCACTGGTCTAAAACCACTGTGTAAGCAGTGCTGTGCTTCTTTTATGATGATCTAGAGATGAATGCATTTCCTTACTTGTTCGTCAGAATTCAATTGCTCTTGTTTGCAGCAATGAAGTCCCTGTTTCCTTTCTTGTAATCAGCTGAGGGTCGTTCCCAGTTTCTAGAGGATACTCATATTCCTTGACTCATGAACCTCTTTTCTTCATCTTCAAAGCCAGCTACAGTGGGTCCTCTCATGATTATATCCTCTGATGATTTTAGTCTTTGCTCTTACTTCTTGCATCACATCTCTCCATCTGCAGCCAGGAACGGGTCACCACTTTTAAGGATTCATGTGATTAGATTGAGCCCATCTGAATAATTCAGGGTAATCTTCATATCTCCAGGTCTTTAAATTTAATCACATCTTCAGAGTCCCTTTTGCCATATAAGGTAACATATCCATAAATTCCAGGGATTAGGTTATGGATATCTTTGGTGGAGCGGCATTATTCTGCCTGCAACAATATAAGAAACTGCAACATAGTAGGGGAGATTAAACAACTTTTCAGTTGTAAAATTTATACATTTTGGGGTGGGCCATGGTGCCTCAGTGGCAGAGTTCTCACCTGCCATGCCGGAGTCCTGGGTCTGATTCCCAGAGCCTGCCCATGCCAAACAAAAAGAAAGAAAAAATTATACCTTTTACTTGATATGGTATAATGCTAATCCTAAATTGACTATGATAATTTATAAATGTACATTGCAATTCTTAAAAAAGAAAAACTATATGAAGAAATATAGTTTAAAAGCTGATAGATTAAAATAGAATATATGTTTTCTTCTGCTGCCTAAAAAATAACCCTTAAATTTAGCAGCTTAAGCAACAGAAAATTTATTATCAGAAAACATATATGATTAGGTGTCCCCTCTGTTTGAGGGTCACTCACAAGGTTTCAATCAAGATGTCCACCAAGCCTGAGGCCTCATGTGAAGAGTCAGCTGGGTAAGATCTCCTTCCTAGCTCAAGTATTTGTTCGCAGCATTCAGTTGTTCATGGGTTGTTGGACTGAGAACAACAATTTACAGTTGCTCATGGGTTGTTAGACTGAGAGTCTCAGTTACTCACTGTCTGTTCACCTGAGCTGCCCTTGGTTCCTTGCCACATCAGCCTCTGTACTATAGCAGTTTACTTCATCAAAGCATACAAGTCAAGAAGGAAATAAAATATGCCAGCAATATGGAAGTCACAGTCTTTCATATCCTAATCTTGGAATTCACACTCCACCACTTTTGTTGTATTCTGTTCATTAGAAGCATGTCACTAGATTCAACACATAGTGCAGAAAAGGGGATTATACAAACACATTGTTTTAATTTTTTCCTTGTTGTTTAGCAAATTATACTAATGTGGTGGCTCAAGACAAATTTATTACTTTCCAGTTCTATAGGTCAGAATTCTGGAACTGTGGATTCTGTGTTTAGGATGTCACAAAGTCAAAATTAAGGTGCAGCCTGGGTTAGGCTCTTAACCTCAGACTCTATTAAGTAATCTACTTGCAAAGTCATTCAGATTGCTGGTTGAATTCACTTTCTTGTAGTTGTGGATCTGAGGTCTCCATTTCCCTGCTGGTTGTCAGCTTGGGGCCTATCTCAGCTGCTTAAGAATAGCTGCATTCCTTTCTCAAATGTCCCCTCCATCTTCAAATCACCACCAGCACATGAAATTCCCTTTATTCTTCATATTTCTGACTCCTCTTTTGATACTACCTGGAGAAGATATTCTGCTTTTGAAGGGGCTCATGCAATTACATTAAGCCCACCCAGATAATTCTCCTATAATAATGTTAACCATGCCTATAACATAGCAATTAAGGAGTGATATGTCATCATATTCACAGGTTATGGGTATTAGGGTATGGAATCTTTTTAACCATTTTAGATATCAATACCAGGAGTTTGGGATATTGGGAGCAATATCAGAAATTGTCTACCATGCAACACTAAACTTTTTTTGAATGATCAAAAAGAAGGCAGGAGAACCAAAACAGAGGAACTTAAGTCCAAGAGAGGTAGCAGAAAAGTAATAATAAAATAATAGAAATAAATCAACCTATATCAATAATTACATTACATGAAATGTTCTAAACACATCAATTGAAAGACAGAGATTCTCATACTTGATTAAAAAACAAAATAAAGCAAAAAGCAAACAAAAAAAATCAAAATTGTTTTATGCTGTCTGTAGAAAACACATTTTAGAAGCAATGATGTAGATAAGATAAAAATAATAGCAGTGGAAATTATACAATATACAAAACTATTTAAAAGAAAGCAGGGTTGGTTACACTAATGTCAAACAAAATTAACGTCAGGACAAGAAAGTACTAGGGCTGAAGAAGGATATTACATTTATAAGCAGATCAGTAGACCAAGAAGAAATTTGACAGTTAATTTCATGTGTCAACTTGGCTAGTTTATGGTATCAAGTTGTTTGGTCAAGGGTTAAAATGTGAGGGTATGTCAAGATAGAATTTGCATCCTCAATCAGTTGATTGATCTATGATCAATAAAGGATATTTCCTTCAGAAATCTTGGCAGTCTCCTCATCTGATTGGTTGAAAGTCTTAAAAAACAGAATTGAGTATTCAAAGGTCAGAAGAGGAATTTGGACACAACTTCAGCATTGGTTCTTGCCAGAATTCCTATTAGCCAGATTCTCCTGGGGAATTTGAACTAGGGACTCATCATCCTTATAGTAGCTTCCAGCTTGTGGACTTCCCTATTCACTTTGGACCTGCAAGCCTCCATGGTTGCAAGAGCCAATCTTCATATATATATATATAAAGTATATGTATATAAAGTATATATATATATACACACACACGTGTGTGTACATGCACACACATAATTAGGCTCTGTTTCTTTGGATTAATACAACATAATAATTCAAAGTTTGCATTTATTTAACAGAGCTTCAAAATACATGAAGTAAAAACTGATAGAACTGAAAGGAGGTTTTACTTGGAAAACTGAACATTCCTCTCGAAATCCATAGAACAGAAAGTGAAAAAAAAATAAGGAGACTACAGGAGAACTTTATAACATAATCAACCAAATTGGTCCACTTGGAATTTATTCAACCCTCCACCCAGCAATAGCAGAATGCACATTCTTCTCAAGTGCAAATATAGCATTCACCAAGATAGACAATCTCTTGTGTTACAAGACATTTTTAGAAAATTTAAAAGAATTTTTAAAATTTTTGAAGAATTTACTTTATACAAATTATGTTTCCTGACAATATCAGATTTAAATTAGAACTAAATAACAGAAAGGTATAGGAAAATTCCCCAAACATTTATAAATAAACAACATACATATAAATAATCTAGGTTCAGGGAGGCAGTGCTACTCAACTTTCTCAAGAAGTTGAGAAAATATTTTGAAGTAAATGGAAATGAAAATATAACATCAAAATTTGTAGGAAGCAGCTAATGAAGATTTTACAGGTAAATTTATGTCATTGAAAGCTTATATTAAGAATGAAAAAAATGAAAAACTTCTCAAATCAATAATCTAAGCTTCAACCATGAGAAACTAGGTAAAATGAACAAACTAAACTCAAATTGAGCAGAAGTTATGTCATAAATCAATGAAATTGAAAACAGAAAAAAATAGGGAAAATATCAATAAACTAAAATCTAGTTCTTTGAAGAGAACAATAAAATTGATAAATCTCTATCCAGGTTGATCAAGAAAAAATGGCATGTAAGAAGACACAAGAAACATCAAGAAGAGAGAAGGATATTACTAGTGACTCCACAGACTCTAAAAGACAATGAAGAAGCGCTATGAACAACTCTGCAATGTTAATTCTACAACTTAGATATAATGGGCTAATTTCTTGAAAGACACAAATTACCAAAACTCACTCGAGAAGAAACAAATAAACAAAATAGTTCTATATGTATTAAAGTAACTGAGGGCATAGTTAAAAACCTTTCAACAAAGAAAACCTCGTTTCATTGCAAATTCTACCAAAATTTAAGGAAGAAATAATACCAATTCCACACAAGTTCTTCTAGCACATAGAAGAGAAGGAAATGGTTCCCAAATCATTTTACAAGGACAGAAGTACTTTAATATCAAAACAAGATAAAAACAGAAGGAAAGAAAACTACAGAACAACATTGCACATGGACATAGATACAATCAATAAAATACTAGAATTCAAATCCAAGACACATAAAAATTATAACTGATAGCCAAGTGGGGTTTATCCTAGCAATGTAACGCTGGTAAAAAAAAAAAAATGTATGAAATCAATCAATATCATTATAGCTGAGTAAGGAAGAAAAAATATCATATCAATGGAATTTTTAGTAAAATAGGAATAGATTAGGGGAACTTCCTTAACCTTATAATGGGCAGCTACTCAAAACGTATATTTAACATCATACTCAGCAGAGAAAGATTGACTGGTTTCCTCTTTGTTTAGGAAAATCAATAAACAAGATGACCACACTCAACACTGCTCTCCAATCCTACTGGAAGTCAGAGCCAGTGTAATAAAGAAAGAAAAAAGAAGGAAAAGTCATGCAGATAGTAAATAAACATACTAAACTGTTTTTATTCACAAATGACATGAACGTCTAAACAGAAAAGTCCAAGGAATCTACAAAGCCTTTTAGAACTTATTATTAATTAGTCTATCAACATTGCAGAATACAAGGTTAAGACAAAAAATAAATCAATCATACTTCTATATGTTTGCAAAGCACAATTGGAAGCTGTCTTAGCTCACTTAGTTCACTGTTATAACAAATTGCGCAATGAGTTGGTCAACGATACACATTTATTATCTCATTGTTTCAGAGGCTAGAAGTCCCAAATCAAGGTGCTGAGCAGGATCATGCTTTCTCCACAATGTCTATAGTGTCCTGGTGCTGGCTGGCCATAACCCTCCGGGGTTCCTTGACTTGCAACTCTGCCTGCTCTTTTGGTTTCTGCTCATTTCTGGCTTCTGGCTTCCCTGGATGCATCTTCTTTTCCTCTCGTAATAAGCCTCCAGTCATATGGGTTGAGGCCCACCCTTATTCAGTTTGGCCACACCTAAGTAGGATCTTAGAAAATCCTATTCACAAATACATCCACTCCTTAACTGATAATTCATCTTCAAAGTGTCCTATTTACAAGTGAGTTCACTCCCATAGGATTTCAGTTTAAGATAAGAACATGTCTTTTGGGGGTACATAATTCAATCTACCACAGAAATAAAAAATTGTTAAAGTTCCATTTATAGTAGCTCTCAATAAATGCAGAAAAACTTGTGTATAAATATAAAAAAATATGTGCAGCATCTGTATACTGCATTGCGAAAACTACAAAACTGATGAAAAATCAAAGACGACCAAATAAATGGAGAGATACATAATGTTTATGTTTTGGAAGTCTCAATTTTTTTCAGATGTCATTTCTTCCTAATTGATCAATCCATTGAAAGCTACTCTAACAAAAATGTCAGCAGTTTTATATGTAGTTCCTGACAAACTGACACAATATTCATTTAGAAAGGCAAAAGAATCAGAAGATCTAAAGCAATTTTGAAAAATAAGTAAGGTTCTGGATCCTCACTAACTGATTTTAAGTGTTACTTAAAGCTACATCAATGAAGGTAGTGTAGTATTGGCAAAGGAATGGATATATGATCAATGGAACAGAATAAAGTACAGAAATAGACCCATACAAATTAATATAACTAAAATTCTACAAAGATGTAAATTCAATTCAAAACAGAAAGCACAGTGTGTTCAACAAATGGTATTGGTACAATTGGAAATCCGTATACAAAGATATGAATTTCAACATACATCTTATGCCTTATAAAAATTAACTAAAAATGGATGATATGCTTAAATGTGGAATGTAAAATTACAATTTTTAGAATAAAAAAGAAAATTTGGATGCACAGGTGATTGAATGCTTGCTTTCAATATGGGAAACCCAGGTATGATTCCTGGACCATGCAATCCCTCCCCTACAAAAAAAAGAGAAAATTCTTGTGCATAAGGTTAGGCAAAGAGTTCTTACATATCCCCAAAGCAATATTCATACAAGAAAAAAAATTAAAAGCTTTTGCTTTGCAAAAGACACTGTTAAGACTGGAGGTCATATTTACAAACCATATATTCACAAAAGGACTTGTACCCAGCATATATAGAGAGCCCTTGCAATTCAATAATAAGGAAACAACTGTATTAAAAAATGAGTAAAAGATTTGAAGAGATACTTCACCGAAGAAAAGGCAAATAGCTCATGAAAGATGTTCAAGAACATTCATCATTAGGGGATTGTAAATTTAAACCACAATGTGAAACTGGTACACACTATCAGATGGCTAAAATATAAAACCTGATAATATCAATTGCTGAGGAGGATGTGAGTTAACTTGGATTCTTTTACATTCCTGATGTCAATGAAAAATTGTACGGACATATGGAAAACAGTTTGGCAGTTTCTTAAAAAATTAAACCTATACTTACCATATAATCTGGCAATCTCATTCTTGTTTATTTACCCATGCTTTACTGCGCATTATACATAATTGCCAATACCTGGAAACAATGAAGTGGCCTTCTTAGGTGAATGAACAAAAAAGCTGGTACATCTATACAATGGAATCAAGCCCACCAAGAACAAGGAACAGACTCTTGCTATAAACATCATAGCTTAACCTCAACATATTATGCTAAGTGAAACAAGCCAGAAACCAAAGCTCACATAATGCATTTTTAATTTTTACAACATTCTGGAAAAAGCCAGTCTGTAGTGATACAGAACACACCAGATTTATCAGTGTGTAGGCATGGGGGAAGGTTTTAGTCACTAAGGGGCAGCATGAAGAAATTTGCGGGAGTGAGGTAACTAATTGTATCCTGATTGTGGTGGCAGCGACATGACTATGCATTTTTCAAAATTCACAAAATTACGCACACAAAAAAATTGAGATTTGTTGTATGTAAATTAGGAAAAAATAAACAAAACAGAAACAGTTAAAAAGGCCATTAAGGGTAGGCTGCAGTGGCTTAGCAGGCAGAGTTCTCACCTGCCATGCCAGAGACCCGGGTTCGAGTCCGGTGTCTGCCCACGCAAAATAAAAGGCTATTAAATAAGGGCGGGCCCACGGTGGCTCAGCAGACAGAGTTCTTGTCTGCCACGCTGGAGACCAGGGTTCTATTACCAGTGCCAGGCCATGCAAAAAAAAAAAAAAAAAAAAAAGCCGTTAAATAGGATTATACTTACACAAACTTTGACATAGATTGTGTATGTCTGTATGAAAAAATAGCAAATGTTAAATCTTATAGGTCAAAGACAGTTATGAGAATATCATTAAGCTATTGATACTTTTCTCTGACTCTCAGGTTATACAATTTTGCATGTTTATATATGCTACCCAATTTTTGCATGCAAAAACACAGGAGAAGCTTCAGGTTTGGGAATTTCCTCAATACAATGAGGTTGATTCTTATACAGTTTAAGGGTCCATGGACTGCAAATTAGAACTCCTGTCCATAAAATAAATTAATCAGCTTTTATTCATGCTTAAGAATATTAAACTTGTGGTATTTATGAGAGGTTCCTTGTCTACAAAATTTTCCCATCTGCTTATTGAGAACTGCCATCCCTTCAACAATTGAAAACAGTTTTTAAATTCACAAGTTGCTGAATGTATAAAGGATCTAATAGCCAAAGGTGATTGATTGTGGAGTCTTGCTTCTTCAGCAGAGGAAAAAGGGTGAAAAGGTGAGGTGCATGGATACTTATTTTGAAAACAGATTTTCACACTTGGGATAAATTGAAATAAAAAGATGACAAATTTTAAAGACTTAATAAATTTGATTAGGGTGAATCTTGTCTACATTTCCCTGGGCTAGGATAAAACAAGCTTTGAATATACACACTTATATGCACACATATCTCTTCAAACAAATTCAAATAGAGGAAAGTCTGCTTTTATGTGTTTTGTGAAGAGTTTGTTTTTTGATATAGCTGATATCATTTTCATATAAAAGAGGTATGCTCTAGGGGCTTTGCATATCAAAGTATCACTGGAAATACTTTCATATTAACAGAGAATCACAGGAAGATTTAAAATTTTCTTTTTTCCCTAGTTGTATCTGGAAGACTTCTTTATTAGATAAATCTAGAGAGTTTACGAATTAAAGTAGGTAAATAATCCCACAAATGTATCATCTATTTCATTTATAATCCTGTATTTTATTTTGCCATTAGGGGCTATTCTGGTTTATATCATTCTTTTGACTGTTTCTCTAAGTTCTGAGACTCTAAAATAATATGTATTCTTAAAAGGTCCCCAGGTAACACATACACCTATGCATACATAAATTGTATGTGTGTGTGTGTGTGTGTGTGTGTGTGTGTGTGTGTATGTACCAGCATGTGTTTCTGTATGGGAACTTAGTTACTGTACAAATATGTTAGCCTGACATTAATTTGCAGCTGG
The DNA here is from genome assembly GCA_004026745.1 of Myrmecophaga tridactyla. NCBI lineage: Eukaryota > Metazoa > Chordata > Mammalia > Pilosa > Myrmecophagidae > Myrmecophaga > Myrmecophaga tridactyla. The sequence continues at coordinate 855 of PVIY010008410.1, read as the reverse complement.
GTATAGTGCATGATCTTTTAACATTTTGAAAACAACTGTTGTCCTGAGAGGGTGAGTGTGTTTCATAATAATGGGCTGCTGCTGTACATTTCGTTGACAGGAAAGACAAAAAACTATCCCAAGTCCAAGGAAAGATAAGATGGATGGGCATAGCTGATCAGAGCATATTTTGGTGACTTGCATTGTACAAGACAACATAAACTATGAGATCATATTTGGTGACCAAGAAATAAAGTGAAATGCTTTGTTATCCATCTAAGAGGAAAAATACCAAGGCAATATTGTGGCTTAATGATGAACTATCTTGCTGGTAGTGGTACTTTTTAACACTGCTTTCTCTTCTAAAATATTGCATAAGAATTTCAATGTAAATTAGTATATCTATAAAAATATATAGTGTATTTTTAAATGGAAATAAAATTTGGAATATTTTAATTTCTAAATATGTATTTTTTGAAATCTAGATTAGACCGAATGGTTATCCTTTTGAAAGATTCCATTCCTTTACTTTCTAACTTTAGCAAATATTTATTTATTTATTATGTGCAAATAAACCACGGTCATTATACTCAAAGATTTTGTAATTTTGTGTAGGAGATATTTTTCTTTCTTTTGCAACATCACTTCTCCCCAAATTATGTTTCTTTTAATTTCTTCAACTGAAGTTCCCAGTCCTAGTATCTGAGACAGATGATTATTTTCTCAAGCTTTTAGAGGGCAGTAGTTTTAATAATTTTCCTGTCTGTTGTGAAGTTGGAATTATATCCATGATGTTCTCATTCCATGAGCATAATGTTGGCAGACAATGGATAGTCACAATCAAGGTGGAAGAAGGACTACTTGAAAACATGCTAC
>PVIY010008409.1:0-77394 GCA_004026745.1 Myrmecophaga tridactyla | reverse complement strand
CAGCTTCCAAAACCCCTATTAGACAGACAGAGGCCCTCTGTGCTGATAGCCATCTCCAAAGCAAATGGCCCTCTCACCGCCCGTCACCCCAGCCACCTTGGGCTTCTTGACTGCCCATCGGATGCTCCCGGGGGGCCAGTTTCTGAGCCTGGTAATGACACTCTCCCTGAGGCCTCCTCTTCCTGCTCCATTTGGAGCAGAGGACAATAGCTGGCCTTGAACCAGAAAGCCAGGCTTGGAGACCTGTGTAATGAGTGTGCAGGTCTCTGTGCCCTCCGCTCGGCTCCGGCCCTGCGCTGGCTACAGCTGATGATTGAAAGCCAAGTGGGGCTCCCCAGAGCTGCCGTGTGCCCCCCACCCCGCTCTTATTTTGTGATGTCTGCATCACTGCCCAGACCAATCTATCTTTTCAGGCTGATCTTTTCTAAAGCCAAACTGGAAAAAAATTGGAAGTCATCTGTACACAATTCCCCCTGGGGTCCAAATGGGCCTCCCAGTTAGGGGGACAAAATACAATGTTCTAATTTCTAATAATGTTAGTAATAATAATAATATAATTGTGGTATTAGTCACAACAATACCAATAGTCCTGAATACGAGTAGGTGGGTTTATGGTGCACAAAGTGCTTTTCCAGCTGTGGTTTCCTTCAGGCCTCCACCTCCTGTGAACCCGGGTGCCTGTCTGTAATCCGAGCAGGCTGATTGCCTGGTGACTCCCAGCTGGTACGGGGAGGCCAGGCTCCGGTCTCCCAGGTCCAGCTTTCCCCTGTCCTTACGAAGGGATCGCAGTCACAGCAATGTTTTCAGCAGATGTGGAAGGGCACCTGCTCTGGCAATCCTCTGGGTACGTCAGATGGAGAAGACGGGGTCTTTGCACTCATTAGGCTCCACTCATATGGCAGAGGTGGGCAACTCATTCAGATAATCTCAGCCCCGGGGGGTCCTGGGCTGCAAATTAAGATCAGTGTGGGGGAAAGGCCTCAGATACTATCCTGATGGGTTTAGATTTCATTTCAGACATAAAAATCTCTTTGAACTTTCCACTGAAGTATGACACAGGACAAAAAAGTACATGAGCCTAAGGATGAAGCTGAATGAATTTTTATCAACTGAACACACCCATGAAACCAGATTAAGCAACAGAAGACCCCCTTGTGTCCTCTTCCAGTTCCTTCTCCCAGGTAACCACAATCCTGTTTCTAGCAGCATAGATTACTTCCATCTCCTTTGTACTTTATCTTAATGGAATCATATACTATGTATGTTTCCCTTATTTCTCCCAAGAGTATGTATGTGAGATACATCAATAGTGTTAAGTGCAGTGTAGACTGTTCATTTTTACTGCTGTATGATTCTCCACTCGATGGAGATACTGCAGTTTATGTATATATTCTATCATGGAAAGGCATTTGGGCAGCTTCCAGTCTGGGACTGTGTGGTAGTCAGATTCAGTTGTCAACTTGGCCAGGTGAAGGCACGTAGTTCTGTTGCTGTGGACATGAGCCAATGATACGTGAACCTCATCCGTTGCTGATTACATCTGCAGTCGGCTAGGAGGCGTGCCTGCTGCAATGAATGACGTTTGACTTAATTGGCTGGTGCTTAAATGAGAGAGCTCAACATAGCACAGCCCAAGCAGCTCAGCATACCTCATCTCAGCACTTGCAGCTCAGCCCAGGCCTTTGGAGAGGCAGAAAGAAATCACCCTGGGGAAAGTTGTTGGAACCCAGAGGCCTGGAGAGAAGGCCAGCAGAGACCACCCTGTGCCTTTCCACGTAAGAAGGAACCTCAGTTGAAAGTTGCCTTTCCTCTGAAGAACTAACAAAATAAATCCCCTTTTATTAAAAGCCAATCCATCTCTGGTGTGTTGCAGTCCAGCAGCTAGCAAACTAGAACAGGCTGTTATGAAGAAAACTGCTCTAAACATCCTTGTACATGTTGTTTTGGCAACTAGGTACACATTTCTAATACCTAAATTTAAGAGTGGAAACTCTGTGTTCACATATGCATGGCTTTAGGAGCTGTTGACAGTTTCCCAATGTGGTTGCACCAATTTATATCACTAGGTTTTGAGAGACTCAGGTTCATGTAGCAGTGCCCTCAATTCCATGACTATGTGTTGGTGGTCCTAGGCTTTCTTTTCAATGTTTTATCTTTAAATAATTTAAAACTTACAATAAAGATGCAAAAAAGAAAATACAAGAATAATACAGAGAACTCCAATATACCCCTTACCAAAATACCCAGATTCATCAAATTTTAACATTTTTGCCACATTTAGTAATTATTCTATCTACCTGTCTGTCTGCCTTTCAATCTGTCTGCCTATCTATCTACTTACTGACCTATCTACCATTTTCTAAACATTTGAGTGTATATTTCATACATCGTGCTCCTTGCAACACTTAATATTTTCAACTATATCTCCTAAGAACAAGGATACTCACTGATGTAACCCCATTCAGTACAGTTATCAAGGTAAGAAATTTAATATCGATATAAAGCTTATAGTAATTTTCTAAGTCTTTCATATGTCCCAATAATGTCCTTTTGGGCATTTTCTTCTTCATTATTAGATCTAGTTCAGGATCACGTATTGCATTTAATTGTTATTGCCTCTTTAGTGTCTCTTTCTCTCTCTTAAGTTGTGGTGACATTTACAACTTCAAATGTCCCATCCCAGCCACTCCCAAACGTATGATTCAGCAGCATTAATTGCATTAGTAATGCCGTGCTACCTTCACCACCATCCATTACCCAAACTTCTCCTCATCCCACAGGGACACTCCCCATTCCCCTCCCTCATCCCTGATAACCTGTTCTCTATTTTGTTTCTATGAATTTGCATATGCTAGGTAGTTCATGTAAGTGTAATCATACGTGTCTTTTGGTGTCTGATTTTGTCTTTCTGTGTCTGAGTTCGCTCATCATAATGTCTTCAACATTCATCCGTGTTACAGTGCATAACTGTTAGAACTTCACTCCCTTTTATGCCTGCATGACATCCCATTGTATACATATATACCACATATTGTTTATTCATGCACCTGTTGATATTTGGGTTGTTTCTACCTTTTAGCTATTGTGAGTAGTAGTGCTGTAAACACTGACATACTAATTATCTGTTTGAGTCTCCGCTTCCAATTCTTATGGGTATCATGCTGATTTGAAGCTGTGATGTACTCCAGTAAAGGCCATATTCCTTTAATTCATTCCTTTGAGTGCAGACCTATTGTCAGTTCCACCTTTTGGTTAGGTTATTTCAATGAGATGTGACCCATCTCATTCAAGGTGGGTCTTAATCCTTTTTTTTTTTTGAATTTTTTTTTTTAATTTGCATATGGGCAGGAGGCACCAGGGATCGAACTCCAGACCTCCGGCATGGCAGGTCGGAGCTCTGCCTGCTGAGCCAGGGCAGCCGCCCTCTTAATCCTTTTTACTGGAGTCCTTTATGTAAGGGTAAAAGACAGAAAACCCCAGAGAGCTCAGAGAGAAACACCCAGAGAAAGCTTACAGAAAAAGCCCCCGAGGAGCTGAGAGAATAAAGCCCCAGAGATGCTAAGAGAGGACCCACAGAAGACAAGAGAGGAGGCCACTGGAACTAGGAGCTGAAAGCAGTGAAACCTGGAAACAAAGGACCAGCAGACTCTGTCCATGTGCTTTGCTATCTGACAGAGGAACCCCAGATGCCAGTGGCCTTACTTCAGAGAAGGTATCGTCCTTTTGGGACATTTTAATGGCCTTTAAACTGTAAATTTGTTAACTAGTAAATCCCCATTGTAAAAGGCAAACCATTTCTGGTATATTTCATTCCAGCAGCTTTAGCAAACTGAAACAGGTATGTACTTATAAGCGGGATTTCTGGGTTGTATGATAGTTCTGTTTAACTTTTTGAGGAACTGCCAAGCTGTTTTCCACAGCAGCTGCACCAGTTTTACATCCCCACTAACTTTGTACAAGCGTCCCCTTTTCTCTGCCTCCTCACCAGTACTTGTTATTTTCTGTTTCGTTTTATTGTGATTATTTTGAAATAATGGCTATTCTAGTAGGAATGAGGTGGTATCTCATTGTGGTTTTGATTTGCATTTCCCTAATGGCTATTGAGCAGCTTTTCATGTGCTTATAGGCCATTTATATACTTCTTTGGAGAAATGTCTATTCAAGTCCTTTGTCCATTTGTTAATTGGGTTGTTTGTCTTTTTTGTTATTGGGTCCTAGACTTTTTATGTTACAGACCCCTTTGATAATTGGCTGGAAGCTGAGGAATGTCCCCTCAGAAATAAACATACCATTTTGCATCTGATTCAGTAGATTCGTGGGCCCCGTTTATCTCACTCAGGCCCAACAATCCCAGTAAGGTGCTCTGTTATGCACTTTCAATTCTAAGATAGGTCCAAAATGTCTAAGATAAGACATTTTGATTCTAGGTTTAATTCTTTGACTGGATGGAAGACAGAAATTTTAACAGGGCATTGGTAAAGCAGGAGCACCAAAAGCAAAACAAACACATTTAGAAAAAAAACAATTTTTTGAATAATTTGATCTTTGATAATTTCACAAAAAGCCTGGAAATAGTTTTCAAAGGGAAAAGCATTTCACTGTCAGTCATCCTTATACATATTTAACAGCTGAGAATTATTTTTATTTTGCGTTTTGTACGGGTGGTACCTAATCTTTTCAAGGCCTAGGAATTCTAGCTGCCTTCCTTTGGCCCTGGCAGGATCAGTGATCCAATCAGTTCCTTCTTACCCCTCCCTGTGCCTGATTTAGGCCATCTCATGCTGCCCTGGGCATTTGTGCAGTCGAGGTCCCTGTATGCGAAGGGCTCTGGGGCTTGCTGCCTCATTGCAAGGTAACTGGGCTATGAGTTGCTATGCTCGTGGTGGCACAGTCCACCCTATGGGAAATGGTGGCCGAGTATGGTGGGTCAGAGAGATGCCTCCAAAGGTGAGGAATTTTCTCTTGTTCTAGGAAGGCGGTTACAAGAACGGGGCATCTAGTCTGAACAGAAGAGGTAAGGTAGAGGTATGGCAGGGGTATAAGTGGAAAAATGTCTTTATGTTCCTGCAAAGTGATACTAATGGAAAAGGGAGGCATCAAATGTAGTGTAAGGATCGGTGGGTAAAAACTCAATGGAGATGGATTTTTGTTTCACAGGAGAAAGTTATCTTTAAAGAATTACAACAATCTAATAACGAGAGGAAGGTGCTTGAGGGGTAGTGAGCTCCCTGTACCTGGAGTTATGTAAGCTGATGTTGGAGATTAACGGGAATGCTGCAGAACCGAATCATGTAGGTTTCCTTCCTTTCAGCCCTTAGGTTTGGAGGTCTCAGAATCAAAGTCTCCTAACCCCAGCTCCAGCGCTTTTTACCCCCTGCTGCCAGCAAAGCCTGGTCCCCACCCTGCATTGACCCTGCTAGTGCAGCAGGCAGAAACCACATACAATAACCCGAGTTGCAGTAAGGATTGATGCAGCTGTATCTGCAGAAAGTATTCTAGATTGCCCAGCAGCTGTGACCCATAAAGCAGGTCTCTGTGGATTCGAGCAAATATTTTCCATTTCATACAATGGCAGCACAATATCACCTCTGTTTTCTTTGGAAAGCGGGGGTGGGGGGTGGGAGTGTTAACTCAATGGTCCCGTTCCTTGAGCACTGGTGGGCTCCGCTTGGCAATTTCCTGTGCTGTGTCGAGGCCTCCCACCCTGCCAGCCCCCACCCCTGGAAGGAGAGCTGGAAAAGCCTGCTGACATCTGGTTGAAGAGTTCACGGGCTCCTGGACCACCTGAAGCGGGTGAGCCCAGGGTTGCAGAATTGTCTTACCCAGTCCCATTGGGCAGCTCTTTTTTTTTTTTAAGAAAAGTTGTGGGTTTATAAAAAATCATGCATAAAATACAGAATTCCCATATACCAGCTTATTATATTATTAACACCTTGTATTAGTGTGGTGCCTTGTTACGCTTGATAAAAGAACATTTTTATAATTATGCTATTAACCATAGTCCATAGACTACATTAGCATTCACTGTTCGTGCTATACAGTCTTATGGCTTTTATAAAAAGTTTTATTGTAGTAACATATAGACAACCCAAAATTTCCCCTTTTAACCACATTTAAATATATAAATCAGTGGTATTGGTTACATTCACAACGCTGTGCCTCCATTGCCACCATCTAGTTCCAAAACTTTTCCATCACCCCAGCCAGAAACTGTACCAATTAAGCATTAATCCTCCATTCCCTACGCCTACCCCCAGCCCCTGGAAACCTATATTCTAGTTTCTGACTCTATGAATTTGCTTATTCTAATTATTTCATATCAGTGAGATCATGCAATATTTGTCCTTCTGTGTTTGGCTTATTTCACTCCACATGAGGTCTTTAAAGTTCATCCATGCTGTCGCATGCCTGAGAACTTCATTCCTTTTTACGGCTGAATAATATCCCATCGTCTAGGTAGACCACGCTTTGTTTATCCAGTCATCTGTTGATGGACACATGGGTTGCTTCCTTCTTTTGACAATTGTGAAGAATGCTGCAATGAACATCACTGTGCTGGGCAGCTCTTGCTCCCCCCCCTCCCCACTTCTACTTGGCACTGAGTCTTACTGTGTTTCCCTGCTGCTGGGCCCCTCATATTCATCTTCTCTCGATCTTTTGTCTGTCTTAGCTCAGGTGCTCACCATTACTTGCCTGGACTAGTGCAGCTGACTCCTCCCGGGCTCACCACCTTCAGACTCTCCTCTCTCCAAGCCAAGAATGCTATGTACTTGGCATGGGTTCCACGGCGCCCCCTTCTTTGCCACTATAGAGAATGCTGTCCAATTAGCTCAGCTCTTCACTCTCAGGATTGCTCTCAGACTGCCTCTAATCCATGATTAATGCATCTGGGTGGGCAGTGACTGGGAAACTTATTTGCCAAATGTGCCTCCAGGCTTTAGATAGAGCAACCTCTCAAAGATTATAACACAGCTTGGAGGAGAACATCCTCTTCCACCCCCCACCTCCCACTCCCCATTATACACATGCATGAAAATCACTTCTGAAGTTTCTCATGGCTCATTGTGAAGGCCAAGCTCATCAGCATGGTGCTCAAGACCCCCCTCAGTTATTCGATCTGGTCTTGGAATCCCCTCTTGCATACAGCCTTATGTACTGGCACAAGCTTCATTTGAAAGACGCAAAGAAAAGTAACATCTACCACCTCTGACCCCACCTGACTGGTCTGCTCTTGAGGTCCCTAAGACACTCTGTGCTGTCCCATTTCTAAGTGATTGCTAGGCTGTCCCCAAGCCATGAACTGTGTGTCTCATACTCCAGCGTCCAGGGATTTTTTGGGTCAGCATGTTGCTGGGAAGATGCACAGAACCACTGAGCTTGGAAGGCTTTTAGTGCATTCGTAGATGAAGCCTCTCATTCCCCTCTCAGCCATATCTCTGCATATCAAATCAGACCCATCAGTCATGGCCCACGAGGCTTCTTGGTGCACTCATGTAGGACTTTTTCTGGTTTCCTTCTCTTCCTAATGCTATTGTCATGGCAGTTGGTCACCAGGGGGAAGAACACTGGGCTTGGAATCAGAGGAATGTTGTTCAAATTATGTGTGTGTGTGCATGCGTTCGTGCATGCATGTGGGCGCGCATGCATTTGTGCATTTGTGTGTGTGTGTGTTTTTGTTTTGACATTTACTAGCTGTATGACTTTGGTCAAAGCACCAAACTTCAGATTACTCTGAGTGGCAGTTATACAAAGGGGTTAAGTGAGACATGTTTGCAGCAGCACCGGACACATACTAGGGATTGGACCCATGCCATTTGAGTCAACATCCTGTCTATTTTGTTTATATGAGACTTTCTCTGGCACTGGAATGGGACCCCTCAAAGGGGAGAGGTGAGCTCTCACTAACCTTTATGGCCTCATCTGGCTCTAGTTTGTGCATTGCACCATAGCAGGGGCTCAAGGGGAATGACTGTTGAGTAAATGAATTGACAAGAATGGGTAGCTTGTCTCATCAGTGGCAGCACTGTCCTCAGCTTTGGGGACTTAATAATGACATGGTAGACAAGGGACATGTTCTCATGAGGCTCATCCAATTGTGGGGATAGTCAACCAAATGCCAAGTAAGCAAATAATTAACCCTGATGATTTTGGTTTGTGGAAAGTTCTATGAAGAGAGCAAATACATTGCTATAATGGGGGCCCCTTCAGTGTAGAGGCTCATGAGGACATAATGGTTGACCTTAGAACTAAGGGACTTCTAGAACCAGACATTTGAACATCCCAGGGGAGAGTGTTCCATGCAGGGAGAAGAGCAACTGCACATTGAATATACCACTCTGTCATTAAGGTAGTCCCATGACTTCTTGTCCCAAAGCCTGCCTTGTGGGGCCAAGGACAGAGCTGCTGGGCCCTGCTGGCCTTTTTTCAGCTCAATGCTTTTTTCTGCATGGACCTTGCTGATTTTGAAGTAGGCTCCACAGTCTCAGTTTATGACAAATATCAATTTCCTGGCACTGTTCTGGATTGTGTTTTTGTGTGGAGGGCTATAAGACTTAGGAATCCAAGGAGCCCCTCACATCATATGTCTTCACTGCCAATCAGCCTCAGCTGCAAAGTCCAGATAACACTGAGCCCCTTAATTGGGATCTTCAGCAGAAATCCCAATTTATATTTAATAAAACAATTATGGCTAGGTTGGCAATCCACAGATGTTAAGAGAACACCCACTGGAGTTTAATTAGCACAACAGATACCTCTCCTTAGGCTGTAATTAGCTGCCTCATTTGCATATTTAGATCAGGTCAGGCTTTATGACAGTGGGGACCATAGAAGGACCATCAGGGGCCAAAGAGACCCTTGGATATCCTTCTGCTCCAAAAGGGGTCACACAGCGAGTCGGTGACCACACTAAAACTAGAACCCTTAATGTGATCACACAGCCACTGACAAGACATTTGCCCAGTTGCTTAGTCCCCAAAACTTAGGAAATCTCTTTACCACTTCTTTCTCTCTTCCTTCTCAAACATAACCATAAATGCTATCAGTTCTACTTCCTAACTATAATCTGCTCTCAGTGCTTTTCTCTCCTTCACCCTGCTACGACCTCTGAGCTGGCTCATTGTAGCAACATCTTAACTGGTCTCCAGGTTCCAGGTTTTCCCTGTGTAACACTCTCCACCCGGCAGGCCATGATAGTCTTTCAAACACGTAGACCAAACCACATCATCCCCTGTTAAAATCTTCCTGTGGCTTCCCATTGAACTTGAAATATGGTCCAAATTCCTCACCATGAGGCCCTGTATTCACACCCCATCGTGTACCACCCCCACTTGCCCATCACACTTCAACCACATGGGTTGATCTGCCCTGAAACAGGCAGATAGTCCCCTTCTTCCTCCCAGGGCTTTGTGCGTGTTCTTCCCTCCACCTGGATCATCATCTCCCAGATATTGCACGGGTGGATCCTTCTTGCCATTCAGGAGTGGGGTTGAAGCTTAATGGATGCATCATATGAGTCTATGGGTGCAAGCGTTCGTACGTATGTGTGTGCCTGTTGGGGTGGGAAAAGGGGGAGTAAGAGAAGGTGAGGATGGGGGGACAGTGGCAAGTTGGAAGAGAGAATCCAGGGCACACTGGTTGGTGAAGGGATACACAGAGGGCACTTAATAAAGAAGCAAGGGGGACAGAGGTGGGGAATTGGAGTTGAGTGGACCTGGGTTTGAATCCCTATTCCAACACCAAGCAGCAGTGTGATCCAGGCAAAGTACTTGCTCTCTAAGCCTCAGTCCTTTCATTTAGAAAAATGAGTATTGTAACTGCAACTATTCTTTGGGGTCACTGTGAGGGTCAGTGATGACTGACATGAAGGATCTGATGTAGGGCCTGGCATATGGTTGGAACTTAATAACAACATTTTAGTTTCTAAATATAAATCAATGAATAAAAGAGACAGGAGCTAGGACTCAGAAGACTAGTGTTCATGCTACTAGGTTGCTGTCTGATGTTAGGTAACTGGCTGCCTCCCTTTCTGACTGCAGGCACAATTTTGGGGGAAACTTTTTGATGAGGGAGGCCAGGACAGAACCACCAAGGTGGCCATGGAAGATTGAGAATAGGGTCCCAGATTTGGGTTGGAGTATCTTTGGTGGTAACAAGATACACATAATGGAAACTATTATATTGGGGACACCCACTATGAATCATACACGATGGTAGAAATTTTGCATTCATAAGCCAATTCTGCTAATTAATTGTGCACATCCTCCTTCAATGAGAAAAATGCCAAGATATTGGCAATCTGCCCAAGGCCACTCTGACAGTGATTAGAGAACATAGGATTGGAACTCAGGTCTGACTAATTTAAAGTCTATTGTCCTTCCAGGTGCCACAATATGGAAGTGCCCTCTAGAGCTGTGCTTTCCAAAATGGTAGCCAGTAGCCAGATGTGGCTAAATTTATATTCATTAAAGTCAAATAAAATTAAAAACTCACTTCCTCAGTTTCACCATCCACATTTGAAGAGCTCAATAACTGCATATAGCTAGTGGCCACCATATTGAAAATTGCAGCTATACAACAATTTCATCATCATAGAAAGTTCTCTTGGACAGTACTGCTCTAAAGAGTTAGAGAGCAGCATGTCACATCCAAGGAATCTGGGTTCTTGGGTGTGGAACTTTAATTAAAGCCACAGGTGGTTGCACATTGCTGGCTAGATGAGAGTGTTAAAGGACAGGCAAAGCTCACTGTAGGGCTGGGAAATGTGGTTCCATTTAGAGGTACAGGAATGACTCCAGCTCTATACTGCTGCCTCCACCCCCACGCCCTGTCCCCAGGTCTGCAATGCTCTTTGGCACACTGGAGTAGTGCTGTTAAAACCTTTCTTCCTTGAGTATGCTTCACAGACCAATAGCATCAACAAACCTTAGAGCTTGTCAGAAATGCAGAATCTCAGGCCCCAAGACCTGCTGCATCAGAATCTACATTTTAACAATACATCCAGGTGATTCATATGCTCACCAAAGTTCAAGAACCACTGGGCTAAACCTCACTCCGCACTGTTTACTGTTGCATTCAACACCATTTCTTTCAGGAGACATCTGGTAAGCCTACAAAATCCATGTGTTAGAACTATCCAGTCAGCCAGGAGCCTCTGGAATGGAAGCATCTTCTTGAGAGATGTAGTATAAATCTTTTTTTTTTTCTTTTAGGTTGTAAATACCTAAGGTCAAAGCTAAGAGGATCCTTAGAGATAATCTAGCCCCACCTGCTCATTTTATAAATGGAGAAACTGAAGCCCAGAGAAGGAAAGAAACTTATCTTAGATCATATTATAGTGTCAGAAGTTGAACCAATATGACATGGCACTGATTTCAGTTCAATCGGATACTCTGCAATGGGAATAGCACAATGCTATAGCGGGAGGATCTGGGTCTGAGTTCCTCCTTTCCAAAAGGTGGTGAGCATCTCTTGTGTTCCAAACCCCGTCCAAGGAACTGCTACCAGTTACCATGGCTAATGTTCATTAGGTACTTACTGTGTGCACCAGACATTTTTCTAATTACTTATGCTTCTTATTGCATTGGATTTTCACAACCATTCTATGATGTAGATACTATTACTGCTTCTCTCTTAAAGATGGGGAAGCTGGTACAGCAAGGTTAAGGAAGCTGCCCAGTATCACACATAGAGTAAAGAGTAGAGCCAGGATTCAAACCCAGCAAGTCTGACTCCAGGCCCATGCTTTTACCATCCCCTACATCTGATCAGGTAGAGAGTTGGCAGGCGAGTGGGTTTCCTGGACACCAGAGGCTGTATGTGACAAGAGCAATGCTATTGTGAATATGCAGGCATCTACAGATCAGTTCCCATGATGGTTCCAGTGAATCTCCACTCTAGACATCACACTTTGAGGGGAATACAGACTCATAAAACTGATTTTAGAGCATGAAATCCCCCAAATAAAATGTAGAATTATTGATTTTAGAATTTTGACTTTAGGACTTAAAAGGAAATGTGGTGGGGCATGATATTTTGAATTCTGCCCTTGACATGCATTCCTGTAGGTGTGAACCCATTGTAAATAGGACCTCTTGAAGATGTTATTTTAATTAAGGTATGTCCCAACTGAATAAGGTTGGCCCTGGATTACTGGAGTCCTTAACAGCAAAAGAGATTCAGACATAGAGAGAGAGAAAGTCAGAGAGTAGAACCAGAAGCCAGAAGTCAATGGAACCTGGAAGAGAAAGGAAAGGACATCGCCATGTGAAGGGAAAGCCAAGGAACCCAAGGATTGCTGGCCAGCCAAAATGCTACTGACCTGGAAGAAAGCAAGCCTTCTAGCCTCTGAAACTGTGAGCCATTAAATTCCTGTTGTTAAGCCAAAACCAGTTTGTGGTATTTGTGATGGCAGCCTAGAAAATCTAATTCACTGGGTGAAAAAAATAGTCATATCAACAACTGATGCAAGAAATCCTCTGAGGGAGGGAACTCTCTTTGTTTAAGGAAGGAAGTCATAAATTGCTTTGGTGAAGAAGATGCAACCTTAAGAGGATGCACAGAAAAGAAATAAAAAACAAAACAAAACAAAAAGGAGCTAAACTATTGCATGGGAAAATGATGATCAAAAATCTGGATTTGGAGGGAAAGAAGAGAGAAGAGGAAAAGAAAGAGATCAAACAATGTATTGGTAGAAATGATCAAGGGGCTCCTTTTAAAGAAAAATCTATTTCATTTTTTATGTTTTATATTACTGCAATATGTTATTATTCCTAGTCTTTCTTCTCTCTTCATTTCAGTTGTCTCCTTTGTAAAGAAGGTTCGTGTATGTGTATGTGCATATGTTTGCACACACATATATATTTCAAGGAAAGGAGCTGAGTTTCTCTATGGGTGGTGGTGTGAGAATATCCACACACAAACCAACTCAAGGGAAATAAAGTCTTCCAGACAAATGAGGCTAGCAAAAATATCAGCCACTAGTTGAGGACAATCACTACTTTTGTCTACCAGTTCATCATATTCTTCCAGCAAATGTTTAGTGAGCAACTACTCCATGGAGGGTAATAGATGAGGTCAGAGTAGCAATGTGGGTGGGGGATGGGGGCAGATGGTGTGTGCTTTTATCAAGACTTTACTGTGAGTGAAATGAAAACCACTGTGGAGTTTTGAGAAGAGGAGGGAGGTGATCTTGTATTTTTAAAGGAGCTGTCTGGATGCTAGGATGATAATAGATTGTGAGGGAGCTAAGGGTAGAAGCAGAGGGACCAATTAGAAAGCTATTGCAACAATCCTAGTAACCTGTGATGGTGACTTAGACTGAGTGAGGGGTAGCAGTGGAGGAAGTGAGGCAGGGTCATGGATTACTATTATGGAGTATCAGGGAGGCAGTGGGTCTAGAGGTCTTGAACTCTGGAGCAAGGTTCAAAGTGGAGATATAAGCCTGGTAGTCATCAACCTGCAGGTGGATTTTAAAGCTTGAAACAAGATGAGTGGGTGTATATTGAAAATAAATAGAACAAAGGACTGAGCCCTGGAGGATTGCATTCAGCCGTTTTCTCCTACCACTCAACCAAAAGCATTTTTGCCACAGTCACCAATGAGCTCCAGCTAGCTAAGTCCAAAGGTCCTTTCCCAGTACTTATGGTATTTGACCTATGTTTGAATTATTTTTTAGATGTGAGCAAAGAGTCATGATTATAGTACACCCCTCCTCCATAATTCCTGGGGATATCAGGAGGAATGCAGGGGACCATATATGTAAGAAAGAGTTTTAGCCAGATTTGTTTGGATCCCAAAGGACAGCAGATCATCTCGTCTGATCTCTGGGCTATAGAGTCATAAAATTAAAATATGTAGTGATGGAATATAGCATCATGGAGTATTAAAAGTAGAAGATGCTAAGGGATTCTTGAGTTTACTGCTTTTTAAAATTTCACGTTCCATTTGTTCAGCTGGTATATAGAAGAGGAACTGACTTTTGTATATTGGCCTTGTATCCTATGAGCTTTCTATATGCATTTATTTGTTCCATAGTTTTTGTTTGTTTTTATAGATTCTTTTGAGTTTTCTATGTAGATAATTATATCATCTGCATATTACTTATTCCTTTCCAATATGTATCCTTTTTATTTCTTTTTCTTGTCCTATTGAACTAGCTAGGACTTCCTGTACAATATTGAATGGGAGTAGTGAGAAGGGACCTCCTTATCTTGTTTCCAATCTTAAGGGAAAAGCATTCTGTTTCTTACCATTAAGTGTGATGTTTACTTTAGTTTTTTTGTTAATGTTCTTCAACAAGCTGAGAAAGTTCCTCAATATTCTTAGTTTGTTGAATGTTTTTAGTTTTCATAAATCATGAATAGGTGCTAGATTTTGTCAAATGCTTTTTCTGTGTTGGTTGATATGATCATATGCTTTTTCTTCTTTAGCCTCTTGTGGTGGTGGATCACACTGATTAATTTTTGAATGTTAAACCAGCTGTGCATACTTGGAATAAATCCCACCTGGTCTTGATGTATACTTCTCGCACATTGTTGGATTCCTTTGGGAATATTTTTGTTGAGGATTTTTGCATTTATGTTCATGAGAAATATTGGCCTGTGGTTTTCTTTTCTTTTATTGATCTGGTTTTTTCTTTTTCTTTTATTGATCTGGTTTGGTATTAAGATAATTCTGTCCTCATATAATGAGTAAGAAAGTGTTCTATCTACTTCCATTTTCTGGAAAAGGTTGTAGTGAGTTGATATCATTTCTTCCTTAAATGTTTGGTAGAGTTCATCAGTGAAGTCATCTGAGCTTCAAGCTTTCTCTTTTGGAAAGTTTTAAATTATTGATTCTATTTATTTAAGAGATATAAGGCTGTTACATATTTCTGTCTGAATGAGTTTTGGTAGTTTATGTCTTTCAAGCAATTGATCCTTTCAACTAATTTATCAAATTTGTGGGCATAGAGTTGTTCATAGTATTGCCTTAGTATGCTTTTAATGTCCGTGGAATCAGTAATAATGGCCGCTCTTTCATTTTCAATATTGGCGATTTGCATCTTCTCTCTTTTACTCTTGGTTAGCCTAGCTAGAGATTCACCAACATTTTATTGATGTTTTCAAAGAACTAGCTTTCAGTTTTGATACATTCTTTATTGTTTTTCATGTTTTTAATTTCATTGATTCCTGCTCTAATTTTTATTGTTGCCTTTCTTCTGCTTGCTTTAGGTAAAATTTGCTCTACGTTTCTTTAGTTTCCTAAAGTAGAAGCTTAGATAATTGATTTTAGATCTTGTTTTCTAATATATGTATTCAATGCTATACATTTTCCTCTAAGCACTGCTTTCACTGCATGCCACACATTTTGATGAATTGCATTTTCACTTTAATTGAGTTCAAAATATTTTAAAAATTTATCTCGAGAATTCTTTATTGACCCTCGTGTTATTTAGGAGTGTGTTGTTGAATTTTTAAATGTTTGGGAATGGGTCCACTGCTATTTAAAATTTGTTGTGCATAACTCTAGGATTCTACAGAGCTGCCTCAAGGTCCTTGAGAGTGGAGGAGGTTCTGAAGTCTAGACAAGCAATTTAGGCTGTGTAACTTCTGCCATCACCTTCCTTCACTCAGAAATTCACAATTTTAATACGTTTTCTTAATTGTCTAGGTTAAACTGTGATATGCTGGTAAGAAAGCCAGTGCTTAATATGACAGATGCTTATTTCTGACTCATGCTACAAGTCAAAATGGGTTGTTGGGGGGCTCTGCTCAATGTAGTCACTTTGGGACCCAGGCTGGTAGAGGTTGTGCCATCTTGAAGTCGCACCATCTGGGGTACTCAGACTTTTCGGTGGCCTGCAGGGGAAGAGATAGCTAGGTGGTTACACATGGGTTCTTCTAGGATCCAGCTCTGAGCAGTTGTCACACATGACTGCTACCAAAGCCCTTTCACCAGCAGTAGTCACATGGTACCACCTAATTATAAGTGGGATGGGAAAGGAGAGGTAATAGATGAAATGTTTGGTGAGCTCACTTGTCTCAAATGCAATTGGTGTTCTGCTTCAGACTTCTTTGACATAATTTTGCTGCTGAAATATCCAGTCCTCTTTTTGAGCAGATGAGGACACTAATGTTCCAACATTTATTTCCAAAAGAATAGATTAACCATTAGTACTTTATCTCACCCCTTGACATTGTCTCTGGCTGTCTCTTCAACCCTTGGAAATATATGTCCCTTGACGTATATCCGCTAGAACTTCTAGATCCCCCAGTGTGAAACTTCAACAGGTGTGATGAATGGCTAGTTCTCATATGCATGATAAGCATTTTATAAAAACTATTCATCGTGACAATTAGAGAAGGAAAATTTGCAAATAATGCTTTGGTGATTGCCAATTCCCAAAAGATTCACAAGTAATTCCAATTCACATACATTTCTTTCTCAGTTGTTTTGTCACTTGCAGGAATGTTTAAAAAATGAACTAGGAGCAGGAGGGATTGCTAAAGTGAGAACAAAATTAAGGCTTCCTGATTTAAAGCAAATGACAGACAGCTGACTGTGGTTCATCACTACTATGTCTTCAGGGTAGCTGGTGGTTCATTCTTCACCAAGGGGGGAAGAGCCTGCAGGGGAGCACTCTTTCACTTTTACTCATTCTCCCTCCCAACCACACATATAACTGTACACCTCTCTCTCTCTATATATATATATAAATACACACACACACATACATATGTTTATCATACACATATATACACACTAATATGTTAATCTTTTTAATTCAAATTTTAATGAATTTTTATTAGAGAAGTTGTAGATTTATAAAAAAAAATCATGCAGAAAATACAAAGTTCCCATATACTCCCTTTTCATTAACAATTTGCGTTAGTGTGGTACTTTTTGTTACAATAGATGAGTTTATTATGATGTACTATTATTAACTCTAGTCCATAGTTTTCATTAGGGTTCACTGTTTGTGTTTTTTTTTAAATTTTAATTCTAGTGACATATGAACCTAAAATTTATCCTTTTAATTACAATCAAATACACAATTCAGTGTTGTCAGTCATATTTACAATGTTGTGCTACCATCACCTCTATCCATTACTAAAACCAGCCATTACTGAAAGAGTAATTGAAATAGCCTTAAAGAGTAAACAATTAAAATTAGTTTCCCTTATGTACATGATTTCTCAGTCTCCCTTCCCAGAAGCAGCAATTCTCATAAACTTCTTGAATATACTTTCAGAAATAATCTATGTACATGCTTAAAAAAATAAACAATGCAACTTGCCAATGTAAATACTGCTCCTCTACAATCACCAGCAATAGCAATAAAAATATGATAGAAAATATATGCATTTCATAATTGTAATAAAAACTGTAAAATATCCAGAATTTGGCCTAAAAATATTGCATGGGGCTTTACAGAGAAAAAATTTAAAATCTATTAAAGGGTGAAAGTGGATACATGCACGATTGCAGATGTGAAATATATTCATGGATTGGATAGCTTTGTTACTATGTCAATGCTCTTCAATTAAATCTAAAATTCATTATAATTCCAAACAAAAATGTTCACCAGAAATTTTTGAGAAATTTGGTAACCTTATTGTAAAATTCATGTGGCAGAATATAGATATACAAAAAATTAAGTCAATTTTGTACCCTAAAAGCAAAGACGATAAAGTTACCCTTCCATATATTAGGCATTTACAATGCTGCAGCAATGAGAAAAGCCATGTTAGTGACAGAAAAGCAGAGCAATGAAGCAGAACTGAGAGCTCAGAAACAACCCCATGTATAAGGAAATGATATGTGATAAAAGTGCCCACTAGTTTAGGTGGGGGTTATTGCTTACTAGATGATTGTGGGGGAATTATGGATTGTGTGGATAAAAATAAATTTGGATCTCTACCTCAAACATAAAAAGGTGAATTTAAGATGGATTGAAGACCTAAATGTGAAAGATAAAATATTAATATGTGGATGACAATGTAGGAGAATACCTCGTAGCTTTTGAAGTATGGAAGGATGTTTTGAATAAGACCCCAAAAGCACAATCCCATGGGGAAAAGAGACCATTGGTCTGCCAAGATTAGAACTAAAGCTCTCTATTTAACAAAGGCAATCATAGACAAAATCAACAAAACTTGACAAGTAATCAATATTATAGGTACAAGGAAATCCTTGCATATCATCCAGAAAATGATAAGAAATCTAAGAGGGAAAGAAAAATGGGCAAAGACTATGCATAGGCAATTCACAAAAGGGGAAACCCAGAGCATTCTTGCACATTCGAAGAAGGTTTCGTGGTAAAACTTCATCCACATTAGATGGCCAAAAACTAAGAAATTGGCTGACTTCAAGTATGGCCAAAGATGTAGGAAATTGGAACGTCTAATTCACTGATTTTGGAAGTGTAAATAGAGAGCAATTTGGTAGTACTTAGGGAAACTCACTGTTTCTAGCAACCCACTTAGGTGCTCTCAATGGTCCTAGAAGCCATGTTTGTGGGAGTGGAGAGTTGGAAGCTATTTAGAATCTGCCACCAGGGAAATGCGTGGATTCAGTAGGAAATGCAATGCAACAGTTAGAAACAATGACCCAAATGTACACAGACCAACATGGACAGATCCTAAAAACAGCATTGAGTGAGTAAAAATTAAAGGACATTGAGATATCTAGCATGCTAACTTTTATGTAACTTTAAAGTACTTTAAAATTCACTGTGTAATGGAGAGTGATACATCACATTAGAGAGTGTTCCTGTGGTGGAGAGGGAATGGAAGTGGGAAACCATGGATGAAGGGAAAATCAGCCACAGAAGGGTCAGACCAGGCACATGGGGAGAGTGCCATGGACTGAGGTGTGTAATGAACTCAAGTCTCTGCCTCTAAGGAGCGAGCAATCAATACATAGATAAATAATTCATTTTGTTCTTTGATTTAAACTTTATTACACTTACATAGGGATTGAGTTGAACTTGACTTGGTATTACATTCTACTTTATAAACAATCACACCTTTTAAAATTTCAAGTTTGTCATTTTCTTTTTGTATTCAGAAAACATCTTTTTCCAAGTCTCAGAATTTTTCTTGTGTTTTGTGAGACTGCCCAGGCTCAAAGCACTGAGCCTACTCCAGTGGATAGCATGGCTGTGTAAAGAGTATCTTATTTTATGGATATATTACAATGCATTTAGTGGGCAGATTACGGTGGATATTTGGATTGTTCATATTGTTCATTTTTTATAAAGAACATTGGAATGAAAATTCTCGTATATTCATCTTTGCATGATATTTATCAGTAGCTTAAATTCCAACAAGTAGCATTGCTAAGGTGATAGGTAGATGATAGATATAAATGTTTATTTTGCAGATAAAGTTAGTTTATTAATTACAATATTTTGAAGCCAGTCATCTTATCTATGCCATCTCTATATCTTTAGAAATAAATATAAATATAAATTCAGATGCATATGTGCATGTGGGGGTGGGGTGGGGGGTATATTCTACTCCCCAAGAGGGCCTTGGAACAGTGACATCCCAATAGCAATAAGCAAATTTAACACCAGATCTTGGCTTCTACATATGATTTATATTAGTTTCCTATTGGTGCTGAAACAAATTACCACAAATTTAGTGGCCTAAAACAAAACAAATATATTATCTTATAGTCCTGGAAGGCAAAAATATAAAATGGATCTCAAGGGGCAGAAAATTCAGGAGTCAACAAAACGAGTAGACACTACAATCTCCAGTTCCTTCTGGAGGTTGTAGTGGAGAATATGCTTCCTTGCCTTCTCCAGCTTCTGGAAGCTGCCTGCCTTCCGTGGCTTATTGCCCTCTTCCATCATCAATGCCAGCAATTGTATCACTCTGAATTCTGCTTTTGTCCTCACATCTCTTTCTCTGACTCTGACACTCCTAACTCCCTCCTTCCCTTATAATAACCCTTGTGATTACATAGGACCCACCTTGATATTCCAGGATAATCTTCCCATCTCAAGATCCTTAACTTAATCACATCTGCAAAGAGACTTTGCAGTAACATATTCACAGGTTTTTGGAATTTAGATGTCAACATCTTTGGGGGCTATAATTCTACCTGCCATACCATTTTCCACTGAAGAAGAATGGACAAAGTATTCTAGAGCAGCTGAAATAACATTGGGATTGTCTTCCAGGTGGGGTAGAATAGCTTGTGGCAAACCAGCATTCCCAACAAGAACAAAAATAGCCAGAAAATATAGAAATAATATATTTGAAAGGGTCACCACTGGGAAGATGGTAGAGTAAGAACCATCAGGGCTCCATTCCTGCATAGAAGCTTTGAATAACCAGTAAGACCCAGCAGAAACATCTTTCTCAATGATCCAGCAAACAGTTAAAGGACTGTAGTAACAGGGCAAGTGCTGAGTCAATGAAAAGGCTCCTTAAAGTGGTACGATCTTCTGTGTCCCTAGTGTGGATCCTGGTCCTGGTTCTGGTTCTGGAGGAAGTAGAGTAATCCTCGTGCCCATACTGGAAGAGTATATGTCTGGTCCAATCTCTCTGGGGTATCCATCCCAGAACTTGCCTGTGTGTTGAACACAGTTCATGGAACTCTCTTCAAGAATGTTATAGGAGAACAATCAAGTTGTGCTATCTGGAGCAATGAATTGCTAGCTGTAACTTAAGGTGAAGTACCTGAGACCATGAGAAAACTGTTTTCTAGGGAAGATGAGACATTTGTACCTGTGTAAATGGGAGAAACCCTAAGACCATAAATGCAGAAAGGATCAGGGAAGTCCCTAAGCTTTGATCTGAAGCTTTTTTAAAAATAAACTCTTTGATTGATAAACTCTGAAAGACAGCATTCACACAGGTCAATTTGCAAAGCCTAGGAAAGGTATTTTCTCTCTCTTTTTTTTTTTTGTTAGCTCCTGGAATTCCAGGAAAGCTCTGTCATAACACTAGAAACAGATGCCTCAGAGTCTAAATTCATCAATAGCACATTAAAATGTCAAAAAGCCCAGGTTTTATCAGAAGATTAGAAAACATACCAACAACAACAAAAAACCCAGGAAGCAATGGCTTAGACAAAGGAGAAGATTAAAGATTAAAGCATTAAAAACCATCTATGAGGAGGATCAGACCTGGGACTTATTAGACAAAGACTAAAACAAAATAGTCCTAATTATGCTCAAAGAGCTAAAAGAAAACATAGACACAGAACTAAAGGAAATCACTTAAACAAGGCATAAACATGAAAAGAGTATCAAAAGAAATATGGAGACTATGAAAAGGAAACAAACAAAGCTAAAGACCAAGCAAGAAATTTAAAATTCCCTAGAGGGTTCAACAGCAGTTTGGAGCTAGTAGAAGAAAGAATCCATTAACTTGAAGATGAGACACTTGAAATCATACAATCTGAGGAACAGAAAGAAGAAAGAATAAAGAAAAGTGAGCAGAGCCCGAGGAACCTGTGGGACACCATTAAGGGTAGCAATATATGCATTGTGAGAGTCTCAGAAGGAGAAGAAAGAGAAAAGAGGTCAGAGAGAATATTCAAAGAAATAATGGTTGGAAGCTTCCCAAATTTAATGATAGACAGGAATGTACACACCAAGCTGCTCAGTAAACCCAATTAGACCCGCACCATGACATATTTGAATCAAACTGTCAAATACCAAAGATTGAGACTTCTGAAAGACTCAAGAAAAAGCAATGTGTCACATACAAGGGAGCCTCAATAAGATTAAGTTCTAGTTTCTCTTTGGAAACCATGGTGGTGAGAAAGCAAAGAGAAACATATTTAAAGTGCTGAAAATCAAACAAACTCTACCAACGAAGATTTCTATATCTGACGAAACCCTCTTTCAAAAATGAAGGCAAGGGTACACAGGTGGGTCAGTGGTAGAATGCTCACTTTCCATGCGAGAGATCTGGGTTCGATTCCCAGACCATGCACCACCATGTACCTCCCCACTACCAAAAAGGAAAAAAAGAAGAGGGAGAGATGAAAACATTCCCAGACAAGCAAAAGGTGACAGAGTTCATCATCACCAGACTGGCCTTACAAGATATGATAAAGAGTTCTGAAGATTGAAAGGAAAGGACACTAGACAATAGATTGAAGCCATGTGAAGAAATAAAGACCTCTAGTAAGAGTAACGGCTTGGGGAAATATAAACGCTAGTACTATTGTATTTTTATTTGTAATACACTTTTTATTCCCTAAGAATCTAAAGGCAAATGCATAATATGTAATGAGAAATCAATGGTTTTGGACACATAATGTAAAAACATGCAATTTGTGACAAGAACTACATAGAGATGGGGGGACTAAAGGGTATAGGAACATAGTTTGTGTATATGATTGAAGTTAAGTTGGTATCAATGCAAATGAGATGGTTACAGATTGAGACGTTAAAAATAAACCCATGATGATTACAAAGAAATATTGGAGAATATACAAACTTATAGAGACAGAAATTAGACTAGAGTTGCCAGATTGTCGGGGGCAAGGAGCAGGGAGAAGGGGGAATGAGGAATTAATGCAAAATAGGTGTAGGGTTTCTACTTGGGGAGGTGAGGAGGGCACCACAATACAGTGAGTGTGATTAATCCCAGTGAATGCACTCCTTAGGAGTGGTTTAGATGGGAAAGTTTATTTTATATGTATACTCTAGAATAAAAAAAATGCAGAAAGAGAAATTAAAGAGACAATGACAATTAAAGGAAATACATGACCCTGGATGGGATCTACCAATGAAGGACAGAAGGCTCAAAAGGACATTATTGCGACATATAAAAGAACAATGGAATATGGACTATAAGCTGTAAATCAACATTAAATTTCTTGTACTTGTTAACTGCAATTAAGGTGGACACGTAAGTGAATATCCCTGTTCTTAAGAAAGGTACATGGCAGTATTGAGGGCCTAAGGACATGGTATAGACAACCATGCTCAAGGGTTCAGAAAATGGATTGATAGACAGATACACAGAAGGATAAGTAGATGGATGGAGTGATAGAATGATGGATGGATAGCTACAGTGATACAGAAAATGTGGCAAAATGTTAAAACTGTTGGATCTGGGTATCTGAGGAGATAGAGGCATATTGGAGTTCTCCGTATGAGGTTTGTATTATTTTGTAACTGTCCTGTGAGTTTGAAAGTATTTCAAAATAAAAAGGTTAAAAAAAAATGTACATCACCAGATCAACAGGCCAAGGAATAAAAACCACAAGATTCAACAATTGATATAGAAAAAGAATTTGATAAAATCCAAACACCATTGTTGATTTTTAAAAAACTTGACAAACTAGGAATAAAGGAGAATTTCCTCAACTTAATAAAGAACATCTACAAAATCCCCACAGCTAAGATCATATTTAACAGTGAAGTGTTGAATGCTTTCTTTCTAAGACTGGCAACAAGGCAAGGATGGATGATTTCACAACTCTTATTCAACTTATTACTAAAGTTGTATCCATTTCAATAAGGCAAGAAAAAGAAGTAAAATGCATACAGATTGGATAGGAAGAAATAAAATAGCCGCTATTTGCAGATGACATCATCGTCTACATAGAAAATCCCCCCAAATCTATAAAATTTCCTCCTAGATCTAAAAAGAGTTCAACAGGGTCACAGAATACAAGCTCAATGCACAAAAATCGCCCACATTTTTGTATACTACTAATAAACCATTTACAGTCACTTCAAAGAAAATAGTTTCAGTATAAAGTAACAAAATATGTATAAGATCTGTGTGCTAAAAATTAAAAAATGCTGCTAAAAGAAATCAAAGAAGGATATTGAATAGAGAGACATACTGTGTTCATGGTTTGGATGACTCAACATAGTAAAGATGTCAATTCTGCACAAATTGATCTATAGGTTAATGCAATTCCTATCAAAATCTCAGCAAAGTTCCTTGTAGACCTAGACAGACCTATTCTAAAATTTATGTGGAAAGGTTCAGACAGGACTTAGGATTGCTAAAATAATCTTATTGGAGAATAATGAAGTGGAAGGAATCATTCACTGGCTACTTAGGAACATTAGGTAGGTACAGAAATCAAGACAGTCTGGTATTGGCAGAGGAAAAAACACATAGATCAATAGAACACAATCGAGGTCCCAGAAATAGATCCCAACTGACTTTTGACAAAGGTTCAAAAGCAACTCAATGTAGGAAGGATAGACTTTTCAACAAATGCTTTTGGAGTGATTTGGCCATCCATAAGCCAAAATATAAAATGCGACCTAAATTTCACACCTTTATTCCATGATAAACTCTAAATGGACCATAGACTTACATATAAAACCTACAACTATAAAACATTTAGAAAAAATTTAGAAGAAAATCTTCAGGATCTTGGTTTAGGTTAAGATTTCTTAAACTTGACACCAAAGGCATAAACCTTTGGACCTCATCAAAATTGAAAACACTCACTCTGTGAAAGATCCTGTTAAGAAAATGAAAACACAAGCTAAAGAGTGGGGGGAAATATTTTCAAACCACTTATCCAGCAAAGGACTCACATCTAGAATACCTAAACAATTCCAGAAACTAACAGTAAAAACAAAAACAAAAACAAAAACAATCCAATTAGAAATTAGACAAATGACATGAACAGAAATTTCACCGAAGAAGATACACAGTTTAGAAATAAACAAGTGAAAAGATGTCCCACATCATTAATCATTTAGGGAAAACGCAAATTAAAACTACAATGAGGTATCACTACACACCTATCAGAATGGCTAAAATAAAAAATAATGATAATACCAAATACAGACTTGGATTTGGAGAAACTGGATCATTGGGCAGGCCATGGTGGCTCAGCAGGCAAGAATGCTTGCCTGCCATGCCAGAGGACCCGGGTTCGATTCCCGGTGCCTGCCCATGTGAAAAAAAAAAAAAAAAAGAAACTGGATCACTCATACATTTCTGGTGGGCATGTGAAGTGGTACAGCTGCTATGGAAGGCAGCCTGACAATTTCTTATAAAACTAAACATGCAAATACCAAACCACCCAGCAATGTACTCTTGGACATTTATTCTGGACGAGATTTGTTTATACAAAATCCTGTGCCTGAGTGTCCATAGCAGTTTTCTTCCTAATAGCTGAAAATTGGAAACAATCAACATATTCTTTAATAGGCGAAGTGGAATATTATTCAGCCATATAAAGGAATGAATTATTGATATCCACAGACAACTGGGATGAATCCCCAGAGAATTGTGCCAAGTAAAACAAGTTGACTCCAAAAGGTTACATACTGTATAATTCCATTTAAATAACATTCTTGAGATGGCAAAATTAAAGAATTGGAAAGCAGATTAGTGGTTGCTAGGGGCTGAAGTGGGGGGACATGTGTGCCTCTATAACAGGGCAAAACAATGTCAGTGTCAATATCTCGTTATATTGGAACATAGTTTTGCAAAAATGTTATCACTGGAGCAAACTGGGTAAGGATACAGGGATGTCTGTTATTTCTTACAATTGCATGTGAATTTACAAAGATCTCAAAATAAGAAGTTGAATTTAAAAATAAGCAATAGGAAAAAACCCCACTGTGTTGATAAGTTTTTAAAAGTCCAATTAAACTTCTAAGTCTGGTAATGTGGGAAGTCAGATAGTAGCAATTTGACATTTTTCTCATTTTACTCTCTGATACTTGGTCTCCTATTTTCTGTCTCTTGAGGGGTCACATTTAATAAATTATATTTTATACGGAAAATTTTCATTTCATTCTGGTTTTCACATTTCCTTGCAGGGTTGACATTAACTTTAATTTGTTTATTTTTCTTTGTTTCTGTGATTATATCTCCATTTTCATTTCTTCTTTTGTATACTTGTGTATTTCCTCCCCTTTTTCCCTCTAGTTTAGTCTGGAAAGTTTTTTTTTAATAAGAAAATTAGATTTTGCTTTTCTTACAAAGGACATGCTTTTGAATGTGTTAATTCCTCTGTCTCCTAATTTCTAATTGATTTATTTGGCTTTTATCCTTACTAATTCCTTCCTTCTGCTTTCCTCATGCCTAATGGTATTCTTTGTGTAACTTATTTTTTAGTTTTACGTTTTTTTATTAGAGAGATTGTGGGTTTACAGAAAAATCATGCAGAAAGTGCAGGGTTCCCATAAATCAGCCTTACTATGTGGTACTTTTAAATTGAGTTATTTCCATTTGTTCCCACTTAGTACAATAAATTAGTTAAGACTGTAAAATTTCTTCTGAATTCCCCTTTAACTGTTCTTATGACTTATCATATGCAGTGTTTCTATTATTGCTATGTACTAGAAATTTTTAATTTTTTTTTCTTGGACTACAGGTGTTCAGAAATGGGTTAATCATGATATACTCTATTACTGGCCCTCGCCTCCCCCTCTTCTATTCAGTATGTGTTGCCTACTTGTTTGTTTGCTTTGAATATTATGTAACTGTGAGCTTTCCACTAGAGGACTGAAAGGGGAACTTTTACAAAAACTTGTGTCTTCCCCATCACATCCTCCTAATTCCTCTCACCAGAATCAAGCTCCATTCTAAATCTTCTGCTGTTGTGTTCTTGCTTCCCCACCTGCTTTTTAAAGCAGCTCTAAAAGGAGGAAAATTCATCTTCCCCAAGTGGAGAGTTCTTGATATTCTCACAAGCAGTGTGGACAACCAAAGCTATAGGCTGAGTCCCAGTCTTGGGATTTATTCATATGAAACTTAACCCCACAAAGGATAGGCTAAGCCTCTTAAAATTAGGCCTAAGAGTCACCCCCAAGAGAACCTCTTTTGTTGCTCAGATGTGACTTCTCTCTCAAGCCAACACAACAAGCAAACTCACTGCCCTCCCCCTCTCTACGTGGGACATGACTCCCAGGGGTCTGGACCTACCTGGGAACGTGGACAGAAATCCTAGAATGAGCTGGAACTCAGCATCAAGGGATTGAGAAAAACTTCTCGACCAAAATGGGGAAAAGCAAAATGAGACAAAATAAAGTGTCAATGGCTGAGAGATTCCAAACAGAGTTGAGAGGTTATCCTGGAGGTCATTCTTATGCATTAAATAGATATCACTTGTTTAGTTAAGGTGTAATGGAGAAGCTGGAGGGAAGTGCCTGAAAATGTAGAGCTGTGTTCCAGTAGCCATGTTTCTTGAAGATGATTGTATAATGATTTAGCTTTTGCAATGGGACTGTGTGATTGTGTAAACCTTGCGTCTAATGCTCCTTTTATCTACCTTATCAACAGACGAGTAAAACAGATGGATTAAAAATAAATAAATAATAGGGGGAACAAATGTTAAAATAAATTTAGTAGGTTGAAATGCTAGAGATCAATGAAAGGGAGGGGTAAGGGGTATGGTATGTGTGAATTTTTTTTTGGTTTCCTTTTTATTTCTTTTTCTGAATTGATGCAAATGTTTTAAGAAATGATCATGATGATGAACATACAACTATGTGATGATAGTGTGAGTTGTTGATTATATATCAAGAATGGAATGATCATATGGTAAGAATGTTTGTGTTTGTATGTGGTTTAATAAATAAATTTTTAAAAAAGCAGCTCTGTTGAGATATAATTCACAGACCATAGAGTTAATCCATTTAAAATATATGAAACCATGGTTTTAATATATTTACAGAGTTGTACAACTATGGCCACAATCCAATTTTAGATATTCCCCCCAAAAAGTATCCCATGCCCACTAGCATTCACTACAGTTCCCCAGCTCCAATTTCCTGACAATCACTCCTGTCTCTATTAATTTGCCTATGTGGACGTTTCATATAAATGGAATAATAAAATATATGACCTTTTATGAGTAATTTATTTGACGGAGTAATTTCTCAAGGTTCATCCAAGTTGTAGCATGTATCATTATTTCATTCCGTTTTTTAGGCCCAAATAATATTCTTTCTTATGGATTTACTACATTTTGTTTACTCACCAGTTGGCAGATATTTGGGTTGTTTCTACTTTTTGGCTGTTAGGAACAAAGCTGCTATGAACATTCACGTACGAGTTTTTGTGTGGACATATGTGTTC
Organism: Myrmecophaga tridactyla; assembly: GCA_004026745.1. Classification (NCBI taxonomy): domain Eukaryota; kingdom Metazoa; phylum Chordata; class Mammalia; order Pilosa; family Myrmecophagidae; genus Myrmecophaga; species Myrmecophaga tridactyla. The sequence goes on along the minus strand of PVIY010008409.1, from coordinate 49,372 downwards.
AGCTCTCTTGGGTAAATACACTGGGAATGAAATTGCTGGGTCGTATGGTAACTCTATGTTTAATCTTTTAAGGAACTATCCAGACTATTTTACAAAGCAGTGGTGCCATTTTACATTCTCACCAGAAACGTATGAATGTTCCAATTTTTCTATATTCTCTCCAACAGTTACTGTATGTATATTTTATTTTAGCTGTGCTAGTGGGTTTGAAGCTATAGCTCATCGTGGTTTTGATTTGCATTGCCCTAATGACTCATGATTTTGAGCATCTTTTCATGTGCTTATTGGCCAGTTGTGTATCTTCTTTTGAAAAATGTCTATTCAGATCATTTGACCATTTTAAAATTGGAATTTATCTCCTTATTGATTTTATGTGTTGTTTAGATACTCTGGATTACAAATCCCTTACCAAATACATTGACTCATTCTCAGTTAATTTTTGTGTACTGTGTGAGGAAGGGACCCAATTTCACTCTTTTGCATGTGGATATCCACTTGTGTTAGCACTCTATGTTGAAAAGACTGTTCTCTTTCCATTTCATTTTCTTTGCACTCGTGTTGAGAGTCAGTTGACCATAAATTTCAGGGTTTATTTTTGGATTCTCCACTCCATTCCATTGATTTATATGTGCCAGCACCACACTGTCATGATTACTGTAGCTCTGTAATAACTTTGGAAATTAGAAAGTGTAAGCCTTCCAATTTCATTCTTCTTTTTCAAGACTAGTTTTGGATATTCTGAATCCCTTGAATTTTCATACGAGTTTTAGGGACAGTTTATCAAATTTTGCAAAAAAAGTGGCATTATGATCTGTGAGTTTTATCTCAACAGAGCTGCTTTTAAAAATATATGGGGAAGCAAGAATAAGGGATGTCTCTCTACTGACTCAGATTTTCTTTAATTTATTTCAACGGTCTTGAAGTTTAGTGCACAAGTCTTACACTTCTTTTGTTAAATTTAGTCCTATTTTGTTCTTTTTGATGATGTCACAAATAGTATTGTTTTCTTAATTTCACCTTTGGATTATTTATTAATAGTATATAGAAATATGACTGGTTTTTGGATGCCGATCTGTTATCCTGCAATGTTGCTGAATTCCCTCTAAGAGGCTTAAGTGAAGTTTTAATAATTTTCTGTATACGAAAATCATGTCATCTGCAAAATGAGATAGTTTTACATTTTTCTTTCCAATCTTGATGTCTTTTATTTCTTATTCTTACTGAATTACCCTGACTAGAACCTCTAGGACAATGTAAAGTTGAAGAGGTCAGAACGGATAACCTTGTTTGCCTCCTGACCCTCAGTCTCTCATCACTAAGTTTGATGTTAGCATTCCCACATGCTTTTAACATAGTTTTGTCACATCTATAGTTCTTTTTATAAAACATACACTGTTTAGCATTTGCTGTTAACGTTATGAAAAAGGGAATCAGGCAGTTTTCTGCTGCTTGCTTTTCTCATACAACATGATAATTCAGAGATCTGGCCATATTATTGCACGTGGCTGTGGTTCATCATTTTGATTACTCTGTAATATTTCTTTGTGTGAATATACCACAATTAATTTAACCATTATCCTGCGAAAGGATTTTTAAAAATATTGTTATTGAGAAAACTTCACACACATATAGGCAATCCACAGTATACAATCAATGGCTCACAATATCATCAAACAGTCATGTATTCATCACCATGATCATTTTTAGAACATTCGCATCACTCCAGAAAAGGAAATAAAAAGAAAAAAGATAAAACTCATACATCCCATACTCCTTATCCCTCCCTCTCATTGACCACTAGCATTTCCATCTACCCATTTTTTTTTTACCCTTTATTCCTCTTATTATTTGCTTATTTTTTTATTCATCTGTCCAGACCCTGGATAAAAGGAGCATCAGACACAAGGTTTTCACAATCACACAGTCACATTATCAAAGTTATATCATTATACAATCATCTTTAAGAATCAAGGCCGCTGGAACACAGCTCAACAGTTTCGGGTACTTCCTTCTAACCACTCCAAAACACCATAAACTAAAAAAGGATATCTACATAAGGCATAAGAATAACCTCCAGGATAACATCTTGACTTTGTTTAAAACCTCAGCCACTGACGCTTTCTTTAGCTTTTCTCATTTCTCTCTTTCCCCTTTTGGTCAAGAAGGCGTTCTCAATCACTTGATGCCGGGTTCTGGCTCATCCCAGCTCATCAACTTCTGCCCCACATTGCCAGGGAGATTTACACACCTGAGAGTCATGTCCCACGTAGGAGGGAGGGCAATGAGTTCACCTGCTGAGCTGGCTTGGAGAGAAAGGCTACATCTAAGTAACAAAAGAGTTTCTCTGGGGGCGACCCTTAGGCATTATATAAGTAGACTTAGCTTCTCCTTTGCAGGAATAAGTCTCATAGGGGTAAACCTTGAGATCGAGGGCTCAGCCTATTGAATTGATTGTCCCCACTGCTTGTGAGAATATCAGGAATTCCCTAGATGGGGAAGTTTAATATTTCCTCCTTTCTCCTCAGCCCCCAAGGGAACTTTGCAAATACTTTTTTATTCTCTGCCCAAATACTCTGGAATATATCAGGGCTCATACTACACTGTACAAATCAACATGATCTCACACCCATTCAATTATGGTGTTCAAATAAACTGACCATATAAGTTAAATTAATGTGGTACCCAAAATATAAAGTTTGCACCAAATAGACATCTTTCCCTTTGGTCTCACACAGAAGTTGAAGTTTTAAAATACGGACTGTATCATCCTTTACCCTGTACTCTGATTTACCTTAGGTTTATCCAATTCAGCTTCATTCATATCTCTAGTCGAAGTCTGATCACTTTTTCAATTTTTTTTTATTAATTCCTGTATGGGTAATGCTGACTTTCATAGCTTGGGTGCTCTAACTCAGAGTCTCAGGTGTCACATAAATACCCGAAGTTTCAGGGAAAGACCAGGCTATACACAAATAGCTCAGTATCTCAGAATTTAGAAATAACAATTACAACTCCTGAATATATGGGACTCTGTAGGAGCTTACAATCTAGGACCCTTTACAAATAGGCCTCAACTGTCAGAGGACATTTGGATAGTTTCCATAGTTTTGCCATTATTTAAAACCCTACCATGAATATTCTCACACATGTCCCCAAGGGTGCATTTGCAAGGATTTGGAAATGTTCAATTTTTTAAGATACAAAGTGATAGTATCTCATGTAGTTCTACAAATTCATATTTTCACAAATAAGATAAAAAGCTTTCGTTGACCCACATTCTCTCCATCCCTTTGCATTGCCAGGCTGTTTGATTTTTGCTCCTGAAATGGGTGTAAAGTGGTATCTCATTTTGGGATTTGGTTTGCATTTCCCTGATGACTGATGGAGCTGAACATCTCTTCATAGATTAGCTTCATTCAGCATTGGTTGAGCGTTTCCTCTGGCCATGTTAACTCTCCTAGACATTCAAGCTGCGTGTCTATGTCAACCCAGGGAGTTCCCAGTTGCACTGGAGGAGACTGTGAGCAGAGGGAAAAGGTGTGAGCACATGCTCCGTGCAGCCACACGCTGTCAGCTTGAAGTTAGCCTAAGTCCCATGGAACTGCTTATCCTGGCATGGCTGAAGTCAGGGCCCAGGCAGAGAAGATTTGACCTGGGGAATCGGAGGCATCGTCTACAAGCCTATATTTGTTGTTTTACTCTTTGATCCAAAAATGAGAGTACTTTTAAAATATAGATGAGTTTTTTCCCCCATTTTATTTAGTGATATGACAAGTACACTTAGTCTCAGTTCTAGCATATTATTTTATATTATGCCTTTTGATTTTAACGCTTCCTTTAAAAGTCTTTTACTTCATGGTCTGTATTTCCCTGATTTGCTCTGTGTGTTGGAGTTCCCTCTGATAATTTGGAAAGTCTACAGAGTATCTTCAGTTCTTTTAGTGGTTACCTTCCAAGCACACAAAATCTTCTTTTATTCTAACTTCTTGAATCATAACTTAATTTCCCACCATAAACAATGAAATGTTACTTTACTTCCTTTACCTCACTTTCTCTCTCATCTCGTCCTTGTATTCTTATTAGTGCTTTTCTACATTCAATGAAAAATAATGTATTTTTATGTTGCTGGTTTGATTTATCAGCTTCCGGATCGCTGAGTTCTTTCTTCACGTGCATTTGTTTATATCCTGCTTGGAACTCAGGGTACATGTTTTAAATATAAGAGCTCATTTATTTCTTCAATTCTGGAGGGTCATCAGCTATTTCATTATTTTCAAATATTACCTCTCCGTTCTCTCCATTTCCCCTTCTAAGACTCCTCAAGGATGTGGTTGGATATTCCTGTTCGGTCTTCGCCTTCTTCACCTGCTTTGAGCTTTGTACTCTGAGCTCATCTTCAAAAGTTGCTGTTTTCCATTCTTCTCTGCTGGGAGGTTTTGCTTTCATTTTTTTCCCTCAAGGTCTTGCACCTGGTGAGTGGTGCATATTTAGAGCTCTGCTTTCTCTCGGGTGACTCCTTTCTCACTCATGGCCCAAGCAGGTTAGCCCACTTTTGTGAGTGGTAGGTGGTGTTTTTTTCATTTTCATTTTACTAAAGGGACAGCTTTTCTAGGCTTCTGGCTCCAAACAGAAAGATCACTCCTAGCCTATTTTGTGTACAGGGCTTGCTGCCTCGTCTCTCCATCCCTCATGGGTACTAAAGCATGAGCATTTTATCCAGTTCTTATTCCTCTGTGGGCCGTTTGGCATTAGCTCCTGCTCACTGGTCTGGCTTTGAATTTTCTTTTGTTTCTGGTGTGTGAGGATATTCCCTTCTTGCTTTCAAGTTCATTGAAATTTCGAGTGGTTCAAAAACCAAAGCAAATGTACTTGTGTTATATTTCAGCCAGCATTTCTCCAGGTTTGCAGGGGGTGTGATGGTGGTGAAGATGGGCAGGGTGCCTAGAGAACAGGAGGTGTTGGGTGAGGCTGGTCATGGAGGGTGGGCCTGGCATGGCCCTGGGCACTTAGGAAGAGTGCAGAATTGCTGAATTCCGGGAAGAATTGAGGAGGGATAGACATGGGAAGAGAATCCGAGGGACAGAGGCTAGTGATATGGTAGGAGTGGGGGACTTCAGAGGAAAGTAGAGGTGAGAACTTCTGAGTGGTGTCTTGAGTTGGGATGAGCTGATCCTCAAACCCAAGTGAGCTGTCAGGCTGGGCTATTGTTGCCAGAACCTTCAGGAACAGCCCTGCTATGCTCAGTTGCCTCCTGGGAGTGACATGTTGGGGGTAAGTCAAGGAAACGGGTCTGTATTCCACATTAAGACCGCCCAAAATTCAAAGATCAAAATAGTGACATCAATGATTTTTCAGAAACAGGAAATCGGAGCAAGAGTGCCAACGCCTAAAAATTTTCAGAAATCTTTTATAGAACTTTGAGATTCCCACAGGATGTAAGATAAGATTTTAGCTGGCTCAAGGGATGGGTGACCCAGATGGCTTTGAGGTTACATATGACTGTCACATCTCTTGTCTCAGTGAGTCCACATGACAACCTATGAACATAAAAATCACCCCATTTTCTGGACCATATTCTCTACCAGGCAATTTTCTCCCCTAAGGGACATTTGGTAATGTCTGGAGAGATCTTTCGTTGTCCTGTCTAACGGGTGCAACGAGCATCTGGTGGATAGATACTGGGGATGCTGCTAAATGTCCTACAAAGCACAAGACAGCTCCCCCAAATAAAGAATTTATCCAGCACAAAAATGTCAATAGTGCAAGGCTGAGAAAACCTGGACTAGAGAAGGTAAGGATCAGAGGCATCAAAAAACCCGCTTTAGGTCACAGAGGTGGAAAATTAGGAATAGCCAATAGAGCTCACATTAATAAATTCTCTCTGTGGTGAGCATTGTTCTAAGAACTCTCCGGGTGCCAATATCACCACCTCTACTACATGGATATGGGAACTGAGATGTGAGAAGAGACAGTGAGTCTCCTGGTGTCACACAGGTTCAAGGAGTTGAGCCAGTTTTCCACCCAGGTGGAAGTCTCCAGAGCTGAGCTCTCAGCCGCGGGGCTGCGCTGCTCACAGGGCTTGGGTGGGAGTCCAGATTTTAGGCTTGACCCTAAGCTCTGCCCCTGTCCTTCACCTCCTTTCAGATGTTCATAGCTCAAGACACAAACTCAGAACTGAGAAGCCATGAAATAAAGCTTGAATACAGGGTCAAAGAGGTCTTTTCAATGTGGCAAAAGGGAAGTGCCTTTTCTGGAGGAAGATATGAGCACTTGCAGCAGATAATTCAGATGCACTCCTGTGACTCTGTCCTAGCCCCCCAAGGCTTGGTAATTTTTCGAGGATTGCAGCCCTGGAGCCAGCACTGGGGACAGCAGCTTCCTGATTTCCAGATCGTGATAGAGACCATCTAATTTTTCAAGACAGCACTTGAGGCCTCAAGCCCTCTGATTATGGCAGAGGGAGCAGCTCCTCTGGCAAACCCGTTTGGTGGTGTCATTCTGGGACGCATTCCTGGAAGCTGAGCCTGCACTTTCCTCTTCCAGCCCTTCCACTGATTTTGTAAGCACCTAATTCCCTGTATTAAAACCTTTTTTTGCTTTGTCAGAATGGTGTCTATGATATGCATGCTGGCTGGATCAATCAACCGCCTAAAGCAAGAGAGAGAGAGCTGGGTTCCTTCCCAGCCTAGGGCCAGGCTTATGAAGCAGGAATGTAGGGTCCTGGGGAGACAGGAGAAATGTCACCATTATTTTTTTAACTTTTGAGAGTCACAACAGACTACAGAAAAAGACACAGACCTAGAAAGCAGAAGACCTGAGTTTCTCATCCCATTTCTGCTCCCTTTCAGTTGCATGAACTTTGGCAGGTCTATTTCTCATTCTTCCCCTCAAGTGTTCCCATTGGTCCCCCGCCCAGCTCTGACATTCTGTGGCACCCAGGCTGGAATAACCAATGGAGCTTGTAGGTGGTGGGAACGCAGGCTGGGATTTACAGCAGCCCCCGTTAAATGTCACCGTGCAGTGCTTTCCCGTTTAAAGTGAGATTGACAGCCACAAGCAACCTAACGAGATTGGCGCTCTGCTCATTCTTTTAGCAGACAGAGCATCTCGCAGGTTGGAAATCAAGAGGTGCCTTGGGAAAAAGAGGCAGGAGCAAGTGGCACCATTTACCAATGAGTCCCAAGTCTGGGCTTTGACAAGAGGCAATTATTCATGACAAGGCTTCTGAAGAAAGGGCCAGGTGGCTCAGGGGCCCATGAGGAGGGGATGGGCTGCTATGGTGTTCCTTGTAGGCTGCCCTCCCCTTAGCTCTGGCCCACTGTGGCTCTGAGAAGGTGAGCAGAAGACAGGGAAACTGTTGCTCTCAGGACTAGAGGGGAACAAGAAACCGAACTGGAAATCTTCTCTGATGCTAAATTGCTGTGTGACATAGGCAACCCATTTGCCTCCTTGAGCCTCTGTTGCCTTCATAAAGGAAATGGGTTTTCATTCTACAAGGGCAGGAATGTTTAATCCCTTGTCTCCAGCACCTTGTACAGTGCTGGCACATAGCAGGGTTTCAATCTATTAACTGAGATAATGAAATGGATCCTGTGGCAATAGGAAGAACAGGAAATGGTTTTGTGCACAGGAAAGTGAAGTTCAGGTGTGTGCTTTAGATAAACGACTCTGGCTGCCACATGGAGGATGAAATGGAGAAAAGACTGATGGCAGGAAAACTAGAAAAGGGGTTGCTACGGTGAGATAACTGATGTAGAGTGAAAGACAAATAGGCTGGGTGCTATGAGAAGAGGACATTTCGAGTTTTACACCTTGTAAATGCTTTTGCATACTTCTATATACATATATATTATCTGACATTATCTTTATAAAAGCTTGGTGCTTTTTTGCTAGCTGGCTTTTCTAGACATAGAAACTAAGGACAAAAGAGGTGAAGTGCTTTATGTGATGGTGGACCTGAAAAGTGGCAGAGTCAGGACTCAAATCAGAATGAATGACTAACATCACTAATCATCAGGGAAATGCAATTAAAACCACAAGAAGATACCAGTGCACACTCAATAGAATGACAAAAATTAAAAAGACTGATTATACCAAGTGTTGGTGACAATGTGGGAGAACTGGAATTCTCATACATGATGCATAATGGTGGAAATGCAAAAATGGTACAACCATTTTGGAAAACATCTTGGCAGTTTCTTATAGAATTAAAGGCACCCGTTTACTGTATGAATCAGCAATTTCAATTCTGATTATTTACCCAGAAGAAATAAAAATGCCAAGTTTACACAAAGACTTGTACCTGAATGTGCATGGCTGCTTTATTGGAAAAAGCCAAAAAACTTGAAACAGCCCAGATGTCCATCAACAGCTCGATGGATAAACAAACTGTGGAGGAGCAGCAGGGCACAGGCATGGAGGCAGGAAAGGATGCCATATTTTGTGTGTGTGTGTGTGTAGGGGGGAGGTTGTTTAGGAATAAAGTTAATGTATATAAGAGGAACTGAAAAGACAGCTGTGCCCAGAGCGTGTCCAAGGGTCCTGGAGCAGGTGGCCCATGTCCTCCAGGTAAGGAGGGAGAGCAGACAGAGCACAGTTTTAAGCAGAGGAGCTGCAAGACCCAGTGGGCCCATCAATAGTTCCTGCAGTCACCTTGGCCCATTGTTGTACTTGCAGAGACCTCAGTGCCCTCCAATGTGTCCTGCCCCTCTCCCCTCTCTTGGAATTTTCTTTCCCATCTGAGTATGGAGGATTTTCTCCCAGGCATCAAACACTGCTTACTGAGAATGTGGCTAACTGCAGCCCTCTTTGACATAGGAGGGAAAGACCAACCCAGAGAAAGGTGCCCCAAATTTCCAAAAGCCAGTTCCCCCAGGGGCACAAATCCAACCTTAGGAGAGAAACTTTGCATCTATGCTCTGAGCTCTGCTGGATAACAGGCTAGAAAGCTGACCTTCAACCTTTGGTCTCAAGCCTCCAGAAATCGAGGTTGGCTGAAACAGCCAAACCTGTGCTGCATTGTGGGGGCTTTCCTGGAGCCAGGGCCAGCCACACTCAAGACCCCCAAATTATTAAAGAGTGTACCCCGGAGCCAAGGAGCCCTGTGTCGGGGCAGGTGACAGTAGCTGTTCCTTCCCGGGGAAATAGAAGCGGGCCTGGGGACCCACTGGGGCAGGCAGCCACAGGATGGCCTTAGCACCCTCCCTGGCCACTCCTCCCAGACATTATGGGGGCCAGTAAGTAGATGCCCTGGGACCCCTGCCAGCCACTGCTTCAAACTCTCGGCCCGTTCCCTGGCTCCCTCAGTCAGGAGGGCCCCTGGCTCTGGGCATGGGCTCCGGCTCAGTGACTTGCACACTCAGAGAGAGCCCGGGGCCTTCTAGGGGGGAGGGGGCTGGAGGGAGCGTTCTGGTCCTGGACTGTTGGGTGGCCACAGGCCCCATACATGTCCCTAGTTCTGAGGCTACGAGAGCATGGGAAGAGGACTCAGTAGCTTTCTTATATCAACTTGATCATGGTAAAATTTAAGTAGCATAAATCACACCCATTCAAGAGTGTACAATTTACGGAGCCTGGATAAATGCAAATGCCTGCGTGACCCCCACCACACTCAAAACTCAGAACGTAGATTAGTTTGGACTTCGCTAGAGTTTCGTATAAATGGAATAGCATGATATAGTTTCTCTCCATTCATGTTGACCCTCTTATGCTCAGCATTTTGTTTTTGACAGTCATTGTTGTGTCTGTGTCATTCACTCCTTCATTGCTGAATAGTTTTCCATTGCAGGGACGTTTGCTCTGCTCTCCCTCCCATCAGGAATACCCTTTCCTCACTTCCTGATAGGTCACATTCTAATTCCATTCCAACCTCAACTCCAGAGACTTCTGAAATGCCTTCCCTGACCCTCCCTGACAGAATTAATTGCTCCATTCTCTGAGCTCAGAGAACGCTTTGCTCATTCTGCCATTCATTTTGGGGTTTGTCTTCTCAACCATCTCTCTTCCAAGTGGCACAAGGGCTGAGCCTGTGCCTTTTTAAGCTCCTTGTCCCTTGGGCCTGGCGCCTGCTGGGCACACAGGAAATGCTTATTGAGGGAAGGAGTGTCCCCAATCTGTACTCGGGCATCTCTGCGGATGCCTGCCTGCTGGCAAAACAGGCCCTGACCGCTTAGCTCAGCCCTGACATTTGGGGCAGGACCCTGGGGCTCGGGTTCAAAGCCAGACTGGGCAGCCAAGAAGGGGCAGGCTTGGAAGCTGAAGCCAGCCCTGCTAAGCCTGTGATTTTTTTCCGGGTTGACAAGTTTCCCAGCCAGAGCAGCCTGGAGACACGGACTAGCTGGAGAAAGTGGGTCATCTTGACTCTTATTCAAGACACCAGGGAGAGCCCTGGGGTTTAGCCGTGGCAGTGATGGAGACTGATCCTGTCATTTGCTTGGATTCAAATGAAAGGGATTAGTGACTGCACCAATATATTAATTTTCCATGCAGCACAGGGCACAGAGAGTGAATGGAGATTTAAAAACTCTGTGATGCATGGATGTGCACGTGAGTGTGTGCATATCTACAAATATATATGCACTGTCCAAGCGTGCATTATTTTTGCAATATACAAGCACAAATATCTGCAAAAGTCACCCAGGATAGAGAAAAGACATATGCCTAGAGCTTGGGGACTCCCTTGGAGCCCCAATGTCATCGAAGGCATCCTTTAGTCAGCCTCCTGCTGACTCTGAGCCTCAGTTTCCTGGTGTGTGGTGCAGCCACGGTGCTTGTCCTCACAGGGTGGCTGTGCAGCCCAGAGTGGCAGTTGGGGAACCAGCAGTGATATGAGCTCCTTGAGCTCCAGCTTCAGAGTGGCTTCTGCCTCTGTGATTGGATTTCCTGGCCCTCTGCAAGTTCACATCACCCGCTCACTCTCAGGATTGCCCTGCAGCCCATGCACCTCCAGCCCCCGAAGGGAGCCCAGGAAGTGGCCCCAGCCTGCAGTGGACAGCTGCCCACCTGCACCTCAGCATCAAAAGCCTGGGCCAGGGGCTGAGCCCTGGCTCCGCTCTAGCACATTCTGTGACCTTGGGTGAGCATCTACCCCATGTGGCTCTGAGTCCCCCCCTCCCCGCCCTGCACGGTGAGAATCTTGAGTCTGCTTCACATCTCAGAGCACTTTGGGACCAGCGAGGGAGAGAGCACTGGGTGAGTTACTGGACAAGAGTAGGTGTGGCGGGGCAGGCTGTGTGGACAGGGTAGTTCCCACTGACAGCATCAGTTTGTGCAAAGGCACCAGTTTTATTTCAGCCTTCACTAACATTTTGCTCTTTTGTCTCACAGCTACCTCTCCCCTCCAGTTATAGAAATCACCTTAAAATAACTTTCTCTGCTTAACTTAGTAAGTAAGCCCTACTGTATGGTCCCCGAAGGTCTCTCCTGGAAATGAAACCAGCTCATAATGCAGCTCTTTCCCAGTGTGGACAGCCGAGCAAGACGATCCCAACTCAGAGAACCCGGCCAGCCTCTGTGTCCCTCTTGGGGACAAATCAAATGGGGATCCCTGGGCAACTCTGCACTGGATTCCTGTAGTACTCTGCCTCTTTTCCTCTCTTTGCTTTTATCCCAGAGACAGAAAAATGGAGAGAGACCAAGAGACAGAGGGAGGAAAAGTAAATAGAGAGGTACAGTGAGAAAGGGGACCGAATGAAATGGAGAGGGACATAAAGGCAGGGAAGCAAGCAGAAAGAACGTCAGAAGGATGAGAGGGAAAAGCTAGCTGGAGGTGGCAGGCTCGGGGGTCCTGGCAGGTTTGGGGGTCCTGGCAGCCTTGCAGCTGCAGGGGAGAACATGCTAGCTTGGCAGCATAGGCCTGTCTGTGCAGGGACTCAGCATCAGGCAGCAGCAGCAGAGCTGGGCATTTGGCTGTCTCCACTGGGTCCAAGCCTCTGAGCCTGACCTTCGCTCAGCTGCTCAAACCATCCTGTCCTCCCGCCTGCAGCTGCCAGACCCCCCTTCCTGGAGCCCAGGGGCCTGGGGAGTGGGTAGCAAGGCCCACCCTCCTCAGTTATCTATGCCAGGGGAGGGAGGCAACCCCATCATATTCCACCAGCGGGGCCCATCCAGAAACCCATTTCATTTCGCTTGGGGATGAGACGTGGTTTTTGTGACAGTGGCTCTCCTTCCTAATTAGGGACTTACTGAGGCATGGGTTGAAATCAGCTGGCATTTCCTAAGCTCTACAAATAAGAAGAGCACCTCATGTTGGCACTGTGCTTTTCAGTCCTGGAGGCAGCTTCATGGATGCTGTTTCTTTTACAGACTTTCCAGAACATCCCTGCCCAATGGGGTTCAACCCAGCAGAAAACCCAGTCCCGGCTGCCTTGTGGGGGGTGAGAGAGTGCAAATGGGTGGGCAGGGCTGCTGGAGAGTGTTTGGCTGGGGTGCAAAAAAAGGTCCTTTGGCCTCTATTTTGTGGAGATTGTAGCTATGACCTTTAGGATGCAGGGTGACTCAGCCTACCTCATGTTTTAAGGCAATGAAGGTCTTTAAAATCTTTTCCCCTTGAAAGCCTATTCATTCTTTGTGTTTTATTGCACTTAGCTGGGATCCAAGCCCACAAGCTTGCTGGGTGGTTGGGGCAAGATATGGCCCAGGGACCTAAAATGTGATCAGAAACCACTAACATGCAATGAGATGGGGAAAATAGATTCCCCCAAGTTCCTCTTGTGGCAAAAGCTAAGACCCCCATGGGCCCAGTGTCGGTGGATTGACCCAACAGGAGGCAAAGGGAGAGGCTTTGTGGAACGTCTGTGGGGAGAAGAGAAGGGAAGGGAGCTTGGCCACGGGTGTGGACTGGGTGGTTTGTGAGGTGACCCCCGTCCCTCCCCACCATGGAGTCAGCAAAGTTACTGAATTTGTGAACTGTTGGTTGTGAGTGAAACTTCCCTGGATACAGGTTGGTTTGGAGACACTTGCAGGATGCTGCTGGGAGTGGGAAGAAATCAAGGGGGGGAGCGAATCTCTGGACTATCATGGAACTTGGAGATGGGGGTTCCAGCCGTGTTTGCCTAAATATTGGGGGCCAGAGGCATTGGCTGAAATCTGGGTTATGAGACATAAAGAATAGGACCAGGATGCAGAGCTGGAGGCCATAGGGAGTGTGAAGGAGAGTGAATCAGGATCCAAGGGACCGGTCAGCCTGGGGTTAGGCTACATCCAGGAGGTTGGAGTTTAATTGGCACAAAGACTTCCCATGAAAACCGCTGATTAATCGGATGTGGGAATTGCCCTTCCCTTTCCAGAAGTCTCAAAATGCTCGATGAAGAAGGAGAAAAAGAGGAAGAGGGGAAGAAAAAGTTGAATAAATTCAGTATATTGTTGAGCTGAAAATCCAGGAAGAAACATCTCCAGGATCCAGAAATAAAGAGGAAGCTCATGGTTGTAGGTGAGAGGGAGAGGGGAGGCCACACAGCTAATGGGGTACCCAGGGCTACCATGTGCTTCAGGAGCTGGGTGGGGACCACTGAGAAGGCGTAAGACCCTGGAACTGGGCTCCCTGGGGGTAGGCAGGAGCCAGGCAGGAGTTGCATCATCCAGAATGTCAGTGTTAGATGGAATGATTGGCCCCACTTATTTTGCCCCTCCCCACACCCCACGCCTGCCACGGTCTTGTCATAGGCAGAGCATTTCTCCATGCTCCTTAATTTGGGCTCAGCTGTGTAACTTGCTTTGGCTGATGTAACAGATGCCTGAACAGAGGTCCAGAAAGACCTGGACAGCCTGGAGGGAGACTAAATCTAATAGGGAGGAATTTAAATTGGAACTGGAGACTTACGGTCAAGAGGGCTAACAAAGCTGGCATGCCACCCTGAGCCCAGATCTCTCATTTTCTACTTGCTCTCCTGAGTCTCTGCTAATGCTTGAAAGGGACACATACAAGCTAGTTTGCAGGTTCAAGAAGGATAAGGGACATGGGGATCAGAGCTGACCCAAAGAGAGGGTATCCAACTGTCCCAGCTCTCCTGGGGCTGAGGTGTTTTCTGGGACTCAGGACTTTTAGTGCTAATATTGGGAAAGTCCTGGGCAAACTGGGATGATTTGGCACCCTACTTGCCTACCCACGAAGACCCACAGATGTGCAAATTAAATGAGTGCTTATTGTTATATTCACTGAGATTTTTGAGGTCGTTTGTTACACAGCAACAATGTAGAAATACCTAACAGATACATTGCACAGAAACCCAGTGTCACACCATGGTGAGAAGTGAGCTCTCCACATCAGTGGACCCAGGAGCCTGGAGGCTGACTAAAAAAATTCAGTCCTTAATAGATGTGGGAAACCATGGCTCTCCATCCTGACTGCACAGTGGAATTGTCTGGGGAGCATTAAAACAAACAAACAAACAAAAAACCTGACACCATGACACTCCCCAAAGAGTCTACTCAATTCTTCTGGGATGGGATCTTGGCATCTGAGTTTTTAAGAGCTCGCCAGGTTGATATTTATGAGCAGACAGGACTGAAGACTGGTGGATGAAAGAGTCAACGACATACAGCTGAAAAAACAAAGATGCTTCATTGAGCCAAATGTAGGTTTCTGCACCTGAATCCACACCTGGACCTGCACCCAAGGAGGAGAGATGCTCCTCTTGTGAAGGAGACTCAGGGGTCCTAGTGGACACAAACTCCTTTGCATTATCAAGGTCCTGCAGTAATAAAAAAGCCTCAGGCCTCCCAGACTGCATGAAAAGAAGTAGTTTTCAGAAAGAGATGTGGGTGTCTCATCCTGCATAGTTGGGAGGGAGCTGAGTTCTGGGAACCATATCCTAAGAGGTATGTGGCCAATTTGAGGCATGTCTAGGCCAGAGCTTCTTAAACTTGAAGTGCCCAGCAAGCCCCTGGGGAGCTAGTTAAAATGCAGATCCTGGTTCAATAGGTCTGGGTTGGGACTGATATTCTACAGGCTTCCAGGTAATGTCCATGCAGCTGGAGCACACTTTGAGTAGAGAAGAGAGACCTGCCCAGTGAGGGTTAGGACACCGCAGTTCTGTGGGGGTGGCTGATAGCCTGGGGCTGTTCATACAGGAGAAGGGACAAGATTCCTGCTGGTTTCCCGTTCAACAGGAATGGGGAAGGAGGTAGAGAGGCTCAGCATGGCCCCACAGGGCAGACCCGGAGCAGAGAGAGGAACTTCCATCTGCCTGTCGGAAGTATCCAAGAAGGAATGCCCATGGGAGGTGGTGAGCTGCCCATCAGAGTGGGGCTCTAGCTAGGGGCTTGGGGACCTCTGGGTGAGTATGCCATGGAGAGGCCCAGAGCACTGAGTAGTTATCTGCCATAGCCTTCAAGGCCCCTTTCTGCCACCAGAGTCTTTGGCTCTTGGAGTCTCTCTGCTGGGGTCAGAGCCTGGGTGGAAGACTCTAAGAGGTGAGGGCACAGGACAAACATGAGGTCTCACTTCTGGGCACCTGTAAAGCTCTGGTCCTGCTGGCTACCCAGCCAGGCAGATGGACTCTCAGAACCTTTGGCCCTCTCATCCCTGGCCAGCAGAAGGGACCTCCTCAGCCAAATCATTTCACTGTAGCCAAACTGACCTCGAATTACAGAAAAGTCAAATTTGAATTTGAAATTTGATGACATTTGTACTCAGTGCTTATACCAACAACAAGATTCTAGCCTCACAACTGTTGCTTGATGTATAACTGGGTAAGTCCCATCCTCTCTCCCGTCCTCAATTTCCCCTCTGTACGATGGAGTCAGCATGGACAATCCCGCCAGATCTGACTTTTTCCCTAGGGAAAATTCCGCCTGCTTTAGCTTTCTGATCCCCATCAGAGGAGTGAAAATCTGCCTGATTCAGAGGAAATGAGATGTGAGTGTGACCTTTCTCTGCCTCTCCTTGGAAAGGAGTTTTGGATTATGGTGTGGAGAGTGGATAGGTGGGTAGGACAGGGGAATTGCAGCTGCACCCAGCCCATGCCAGGACCCTGCTGCTGTGGGCTTGGAGTCAATGTGGGGTGCATCAGCCCCCAGGGAGCGGATCTTCCTGGAGCTCCAGGCAGCTTTCTCCCTCCCTGGCTTATCTGCTGCCACTCACCCTGGTCCCAGCCCAAAGCTACTCCGACTTCAACTATGTGAGCCGGCAGGGAGGGCGGGCAGTGAGGGAGGGGTCAGCTGAGGGCTGCAGCTCACTGGCCTCCTGGGAGCAGGGAGGGTCGGGGCGGGGGGGAGAAGGAAGGCACAAGACATCCAAGGCCCATGTCCAAAATGCAGAAAGAAGATCACAGGCCTGGTACTGATTTGGGGGTGGAGAAATTGAATGGTGTATTCATCAGGATGGACTGTTTTTCTGGGGTTGAACACGTCTCAGTGACTTAACACAATAGAGGTTTATGTCTAGTTCCCACAGCAGGCCTTGCAGGGGCTGGTGGGGTGGAGGGCTCTGCCCCACATACTCTCTCAGAGTCACAGACAGATGAAGGACCCATCATCTTAGGGTGACGCCATGGCAACAGGTGGCTTCAGGGCTCTCACCAGGAAGGGATGAGATACTGTTGGACCTCCTACACCTGATCTTACATGCTCGAGATGGGAGATGACACTGGCCAGTTCTGCTCACTGTTCATTGATCAACAGTCACTGGCTGCCAGTGGCAGCACTGTCCTGCTTGTGCTGGGATAGGAGAGGAGAACCAGATCAGGGACCACAAGGAGATACCCAGAATGGCCAGGCAATGTGCAGAGCCCTCAATGCGATGGTCTCACTTAGTTATCACAATAACCCTACGAGGTTGGTATCATTATTATAACATCCACTTTCCAGATTGACAAATTAAGGCTCAGAGAAGTGCAGTGATTGCCTGAGGTCACACAACCAGGATGGTCTGAAGTGGGATTTGAACTCCACTCTGCCTTATTCTGGAGCCTGGGCTTTCAACCATGAAATCCCCAGTCAGATAAGGGAGGCATCAGGGTCCTGACAGTGCGTTTGTGACAGTTTCCAAGCCTGTAACAGTGAATGTCAGAGATGCAGTCACTTGTGTGGCCTTCGTGGTGAGCCTCATCCCCCGGCCCATGCAGAATTCTGGGAGGTAGAACTGCAAGAGATGCGTCACCTTAAAACAGGGCCAGCCTGGGGAGGAGAAGTCGAATTCAGAAGTCCAGCCTTATTTCTTCTGGGCTATCAGGTTTGCTGTCATATCCGCTGGGACAGAGCTGTTGATGTCCTTCCTGACTGGCATGGCTGACGCAGAGTGAGAGTGGAAGCTTGTTGGGAACTCTGGCTGGGAGGGCCTGGCCATGGTGAGGCACGATGTGACAGCTCTGTATGGTGGGAAAACTTCTGACTGGGGTAGGAGACTCCTGGGTCCCATGGGAGGTCCCCCATGGTCCCCCTCCTTGGTCCGTCCCACGCAGGGCACTGCAGCCACCAAGGAGGGCTCTGAGACTTCCTGTGCCCTGTGCCTGACCTTTTCTGGAGCTTCACAGCTGAGCCTCATGGAAAAGCAATGTGAGGCCATTTTCTGCATTTTGGAGCCTTCCTATCAAAATAAAAGAAGATGGGAAAAAGTGAATAATATTGAAGGCCAGGCAGAGGTGGAGAAAATAGTGCCTTTTATGGCTGGAGCTATCAAAAGTCTACTTCGAAACCCTAGGACTGGCCCAAACTTGCGTCCCTGCCAGGATTTCTCCCAGCCTCCCTTCTGCCATTGGCGGGTACATTCACCCCCATGACTTCACCTTCAGCTTGTTACAGTTTTAAGGGGCTCCTGACAACTTTATGCCTGCAGTTTGGCGAGCACCCATCTGTACGCATCTCAGAGTACATCAGGGTCGTTTCCAAGGACCAGTCATATTTCATGATTTGTGCAGACTTTGCCATGTTGGAAACTGCCGGCTGTAGGGGAACCATTGAAACAAATGTCCTGTGTTTTCAGTCTCCCTTACCTGCCAAGAGGTTTCCTTGATGGCCGTGGCCCAGAAAACTATTGCAGATGAAGATTAGATTAGAATAAATTGATTTAGAAGTGACACAAGGCTCCTCAGGAGAGGCTTAAATATTTCATTCATGTGAATGACATATAATTCAGCTGGGCCCTTCAGGAAGAGGGAGGAAAGTGGAAATTTTATATCCCAGATTCAGATGGCCTCCAAGTATGGTCAGTGGAAGCTCTGTCTGCAAGCCTACTGCCTCAGCTTCCTCAGCTGTAAAATGGAAACAAAATATGTTTCCAACTAACCTCCTAGAATTTCTGGATGCATCTCAGATGAGTGGAGGTGTTGGAGGGAGGCAGTTCTTGGGGCACCGGCCCAAAAAAAGATGCTTAATTTCCCAGTGACATTTCTGGACTTTGGCTTGCACGTCAGTACTGGCACCTGCAGGCTTGTATGTGGGATCTCCTGCGGCGCTGTCCCACAGAACCTTCTGTGATGATGGAAATGTTCAATCTCTATCCTGCCCAGTATGGGAGCCCCTCACCACCTGCGGCTATTGAGCACTCGAAATGTGGTGGTGCAACCGAGGAACTGAATTTTAAATTGTATTTCATTTTAATTCTTTAAAAAGTAAACAGCTGCACGTGGCCACTGCATCCTGAATTGGACAGACCAGCTTTACAGCAATTGTCTTCACAATTCAGTCTGCCCAGACACTGTCAAAGGAGGCTGGTTAAAAACTTACCAAGCCTCAAGCTTGGAGATTCTGATCAGAAGGCCAGGAGAGGGGGTAAGGGCAGCGTGTTTTTAAAGCAGCTCCCAAGGTGATGCCGGCATGATTGTCCTGGACTCTGCTTCGAGAGCCTCTGTTCTGGGGATACGCAATGGGTACGCATTTGCTGGAGGATTTTCTAAATTGTATTCCATGGGATGTTATTTTTATCAGGTGTTCTGGGGGAAGAGGCTCAGTCATCAAACACATTGGAGAAGCTCGAGAGTAAGAGAAGTCAAAGGAGTTTCTTTAGGACAGGACTTGTCAGAGCCTTCAACACATTCATGTGCGCAGGACATTCCCAGGAGGGAAACAGAACATAGCACTGGCTAAGCTATTTCATCAGAGATCCCCTTTCAGGGCACCTCTCATGGCACTGGTATTATAAAGAATGCATTATGAGGAAGGAGCCCTGGGCTGTGAGGAAACTGAGGTAAAGCCCTGCTTTAGCCCCTGGAGGTCATAGCATGACTCCAGGAACATGACCACATGGTCCAGGACCCCAGTTACCTCAATAAAATGGATAAGGCTGAGAAGAGGAGGGGAAGGGCAGGGGTGGGACGATATGGATGGTTTCTAAGACCCTTTCCACTTTAATAACTAAAAACCTGCATAGTGAGGACACCCTCCTTTGCCTCCCCCAGCCACCCCAGCCACCCCCTGCCCCGTGAAGGTCAGGGATGGACTTCAGGATGAAAGGTGATCCCAGAGACTCACCGAACAGAAATCAGATGGCAAGTGTCCCCTGTAGCAGAGGTTATGGGTGGGGGAAGAGAGCAGAGCATGGGCGGAACCCAGCCCACAGTGATGTTTTATCTGGCTACCTGGCTGCAGAGTATTGACCCACACTAAGCACTGGCAATAACTTAACTTTAAAAGATCTAACATAAAAATCTGGATTTCTAGCTCTTCTTGAGAATTCCAAAAATCGGGCATCCATGGGTCAGTAGGCTCTTGGGACAGCAATGCTCTGGAGGGCAGGGGCTACTTCCCTTGGTGGTGAAGGGTGCGGGATCCTGCTGCCTCCCTCCCCACCACTCCTTTTCTGCTTGTAACCGGCTGCTTTACTCATTGGCATCTCAAGAACTGAGGTACCTAACATAAATAAACTCGAGATTCATCTTCTTGGATTCACAGGAGTTGTGGGCCAGGACTGGGCTCTGAGTATGTATTGTAGCTGCCCGTATATACCAAAATATCTGCAATCCAAATTCCCCAAGCCCAAGCATCACCAGGACAAAGGGGAACCCCTATCCCTAGTCCTTACCTCCTCTGCACTCTCACAGGACTACTCTCAGCACTTCTCTCCCTTCTAGCTGCTCTGCCTCTTCTCCAAGTGTTGATATTCCTGAGACCCAAAGGTTGGGAACTTTTTCCAGGACTGGCACTCCCTGACCTATCAGTGCCCCTATGTCCTGGCAAAGTTACTTAAATAGGGGAGACCAGAGTGATTTGCATATTGAGTTTAGAATCCATAAATTACTCAGGGCTGTGTCTTGGCCTCAATCCACATTGGTAGCCCCAAAGAAAGGTGATATACAGAAGAATTAGGAATTGTCACTAGTCCCTAAAATAACTGGTGGAGTCATTTCTGGTAGGATGTAGGGGTTCCACCTAGCACCCCCATTTATGTCCTTCTGGGGTGAGAACTCACTGCCTAGGCAGTGACAAGTGGAGAGGAGTTACTGCAGGCCAGGGAGACAGGAAGTCTTCTCAGCAAAAAAAAAAAGGAATTTGACCCACAAATTCCAAAGAACTTCACTTAGTTTAACCTAATGCTCAGATTCCCAGGGGCGCATCCAGCCAGAGAAAAGGAGGAGGACACAGTTTCTTACTGTTCTACAGAAAATTTATTTCCATGAACAAGCCTCCTTGAGTGTGTGAGGTCTCCTTGGGAAATTTTTGCTCCTTCAGGGCAAAGAATTTTAGCATAGTTTTTGAATGTCTGGCAAATAAGATCTTCAGAAGGGATGAGAATAGTCCTTGGGACAACTTGTGGGGCCGCAGAATTCTCTGGACCTTTCAGCATTTACCCTGATCCTGCTGAGATTATTCCTAGCAATTCCTCAACTGCATTCAGACTTCTTCCCTCACAAACTCTTCATTCCAACCTCCCACTCAGGCGGATCATGAAACTTTCCCACTGCATGCAGGTGGGCATGTGCCACAGCAAGAGACAAAGTTACCTGCAGAAAATGGATATGTTCATTGCTTGAAAATACAAACATATGCATGGATAGTTATAGCTCTGCATTAGTAACAATAGCTGGAGGGATGTTGGAGGTAAGCCCCTCTCTTGCTGTTTTCAGCAAACATGGACAACTTTCAATGTGCCAGGCACTGAGGGTGCTTCAGGGAACAAATGGAGCTTTACTTTGAGGGATGGGGAAGAGAAGAGGGAAAGATACTAACAAGGAAACAAATGAAGATTGTTTCAGGCATCCTAAATGCTATAGGGAAAGTAAAATAGGATGATGAGATAGAGCATGATGGGGGGCAGGGAGCTGCTTTTATTAAGTGGTCAAAGGTAATCTTTGAGACTATAAGTGGAACAGAGGAGAGATAAGAGAGGATGCCAAGGCCAGTGAAGAGGCTGTTGTCACTCTCCAGGTGAGATGCTGGTGGCTTGGACCAGGAGGATGGCAATGGAGATGAGAAGTGGACAGATGTGGAACGTATTTTAGAGGTAAAACCAACAAGATTTATAGATAGATTGGATACAATGGGTATGGATAGGAAAGGGAGAAAGGAAAGTGAATCAGAAAAGGTTTCAATAAGAATAATTATATGTATTTATTTACTCTCTGCCTTTTCCAAAAATGATTTGTGGCACCTTACAAAAGAACACAAAAACACAAAAATCAAATATTTTATTTCAAGAATCAAAATCAAAGGGACAAAGCACACAACCACTCCTTCCTTAAGACCATCAGAATTACCAAATCTGAGTTTCAAATTTGACTCAGAGTTTCTTAGCAGGTAGGAGAAAGGGGAAATAATATATAGTTGATAATATCTGTGATTTTTAGAGGAAAAACCAAAATATACTGTATTAGCATTATCCAGGGAAACAGAACCAAAAGGAGATGTACAGATATAGGTATAAATGTAGATGTAGACGTAGACGTAGATATAGATATAATGAAATTTATTATAAAAGTTGGCTCATGCAGTCACGGCAATTGGAAAGTCCAAATTCCATAGGGCATACTGCAGTTTGGGAACTCTGATGAAGGTTGTTCCCTAGGAGAAGTTGACTTGCTGAAATGGAAATAGAAATAGAAATACTCAGTTCTCCTTTTAATGCCTTCAAGTAATTGGGTGAGTTGTCTCTCATTGCTGAAGGCAATTTCTTTTGTTGATTGTAGTTGTGATGAGCCATAGATGGAATCAACTGGCTAATGATTAAATCCACAAAATACCCTCGCATAACAATCAGGTCATGAACTTAACCATCACAGTTAAGTTGTCAACTTGGCACCCATACACATCTCCTTAAACCATACTTAATATTTAAATATAAGCCATGATGGTCATATTTTTGCCTAACATAATTCAACTGTCCTACATACAATTAGAAACCCTCTTCCCAGCAAGTTCTTGATTGATATTCACTCTTAAACTTGATGTTGTGTAATTTAAATACCATGACATAAAGTTAGCATAACTTATGTTATATGATAAGGTGATAAGATAGGGAAAGAAAAGATATTTGCTTTATGTATGTATACAAACATACACGTAGTAAAACAAGGAAGACATACTCCTAACCATTGTAGTCCTTATTTCTGTAACTGGTCATAGCTCATATTTATAACCACCTTCTTCCACAATCCATTCCATGTTCCCTTTACCCTCAGCAAGCACCTCAGATGGCGATGGTTCTTTGGTGAGGTGATCAAAGCCTTCCTTCCTGAAGGGTTTTGGCCATTACTCTAATGTCCTGCCTTGATTGAGTTGTTGTAGTTTTCCATTGTCTTAAGCCACCAGGTATGGTAGTACTAAGAGATGCCATAGAGGATTTCCTGTATTCCAGGTACTCTTCTCTACCATCATTATGTAGTTTCCCCATGATGGTGAGCAACAATCAAATCAGCCAGTACAGTAATTCCCTTCTTCGCCTGTTGATTTGGAGGCCATCCAATGAACTGGGTAGCTGTCTTAACTTCCAGTTCAATGGAATAATTGTTGTGCCTCTTGGTAGAAGCACTCCTCTTTTTTGGACCTAAGATATCTAAACCAGCAGAGCTTAAGGTCACAAAGACAGCAAGCAGAAGTTTTTGCTAGTGGATCACCGGGGATAATAGTGAGTGGTGCCACTCCCATTTCCACCCCTTTATTCCTAGACCCAGGAATCCTGGCACCATAGAGTGGATGTTGATTTAGAGCATATGGCACCCCCTGGAGAACACTGCCCCAGGTCTTCAAGGTATTGCCACTCAATTAGTGCCATAATTGAGTCTTCAAAAGGCCATTCCACTGTTCTATCAATCCAGCTGCTTCATGATAATGGGGAACATAGTAAGACCCATGTTTTTCACCCATTCAGAAAGGTCTATCCACATAGTTCTCTTCTAGACCTCTTTGTCAACAATTTTCCAATTATATTCTTTCCAAGCCCCTGAACATCCTGCCAAATCATTGGCCACAGCCCAAGAATCAGTATATAAATACACTTCTTACCATTTCTCCTTCCCAGCAAAATGAATAACAGGTGCACTAATTGAAGTTCTGCCCACTGGAAAGATTTACCTTCACCACTGTCCTTCAGAGATATCTAGAAAGGGGCTGTGTTGCCACAGCTGTCATTTTTGGGTGGTACCTGTATATTGTACAGAACTTTCTGTAATTCAGGTCTGAGTTTTCTCTTCTTCAGACAATTGATCATGGAGAACTCCCCAAGTGGCCATAGCTGTGGGCCAGTAAGGACAAGGTAATGTGGCAGAAGTGGTGGCTTTGGGAATTTGGGGCACTTCCTCATATAACTTACTAGTGCTGTCAGGGCCTGATCAGGCCCAATTTCATATATACCACTTCCATTTTATGATGGAATTCTTCTGTTCATCCCCAACTTTATGGCTTGGTGGGTCAGACAACATCCATTTTATAATGAACAATTCAGGTCTCATGGTAACCTGGTGGTCCATGGTTAAGCTCTCTGTCTCTATTAAGGCCCAGGAACAGGCCAAAAGCTGTTTCTCAAAAGGAGAGTAGTTATCTGCAGAGGAAGTAGGGTTTTGCTTCAAAATCCTAAAGTTCTGTGTTATGATTCTCCTGTAGGAGTCTACCAAGGCTCCAGACAGTATCTCTATTTGTCACTGAAACTTCTGATATAATTGAATCTGCTGGACCATATGACCCAGTTGGCAGAGCAGCTTTCAAAACAGCCTGTATTGTTGCAGAGCCTCCTCTTGTTTCAGTCCCCACTCAAAGCTAGCAGCTTTTCAGGTCAATTGGTGAATGACCTGGAGTAACACACTGAAATGAATAATATTATGTTGCTTCCAAAATCTAAGAGGCTGGCTAGTTGTTGGGCCTCTTTTTTTTACTATAGGAGGGGCCAGATGCAGCAGCTTAACCTTCACCTTAGGAGGGATATCTTGACATGCCCCACACCACTGGATACCGAGAAATTTCACTGAGGTGGATATTTTGATGGATTTGTCTCCCACCTTCTGACATGCAAATACCTTACCAATAAAGCTAGAGTAGTTGCTACATCTTGCTCACTAGGTCCAATCAGCATAATGTCATCAATATAATTGACCAGTGTGATGTCTTGTGGAAGGAAAATGGAATCAAGGTCCCTGTGGACTAGATTATGACATAGGGCTAGAGAATTGATATTTCCCTGAGATAGGATAGTGAAGGTGCATTGCTGGCCTTGCCAGCTAAAAGCAAACTGTTTCTAGTTTCTTTCTAATAGGTATTGAGAAAAAAGATTTTGCTTGTTCAATAGCTGCCTATAGGGTACCAAGGGATGCACTGATTTGCTCAAATAATATCACATCAGGAACAGCAAGAGCAATTGGAGTCACCACCTGGTTAAATTTACAGTAATTCAGTGTCATCCTCCAGGATCCATTTGTTTTCTGTACAGGCCAAATAGGAGAGTTGAACGGCTCTGTGCTGGGAGCCACCACTCTTGCATCCCTTTTGGTGTCACTAATCTTTGCAATCACTCCAGAAGTGCAGCATTGCTTTTGGTTTACTATTTTGCTAGGTAGAAGCAGCTCTAGTGGCTTCCACTTAGTCTTTTCTACCATAATAACCCTCAGTCAAGTCAGGGAACCAATATGAGGATTCTGCCAGTTGCTGAGTATGTCTATGCCAATTATATATTCTGAAACAGGGGAGATAACTAGCTATTTCTTGAGAAAAGTTCATAGGTCCTTTCGGGGAAGGCTTGGAAGAAGGTTAATAGTCTAAGTTTTGGGCAACATAGCAAGGTCCTTCCCCAAGGGGACTCAGCCTTCCCTTGATTCAGTAGGCTCTGGGTCTGTAAAAGTTCTCAAGCCTGGGAATTGATTGAGGAGTTGTGACTTTCTGTTTTTATGATTCAGATTATATTTTTGTTCACTTGACTTAGAACTCTTCTGCTTATACATATCAAGTAAGAATTTAATATACTGCCCATCTATTTTACTTCTATGTACCCCATAATTTACTTGTCAACACCATAGGTCTCTGTGAGTCAGACTATTCTAATTACTGTGTGCTCATTATGGTAGCCACACCCTCCTTGTCTTGGTGATTAAGTGCTGCGATTTGCCTCCTGCCAACCCAGGATCTAATCATCTCCATTGTGTTTAAGGATTCAAGGTCAGTGGCAAGAGTTCCCAATGGCAGTATCTGACCTACAGAGAAGAGTGACCCCAGAACTCTTCAGGGATGATGGAGCTGTTCTCAAATTTTTACCTCACAGTCCTGGTGAACAGTGTGTCCCCTGGACTTTCCTGGAGTGGGTGAGCAGATCTTTCATGATAAACTCTAACATTCCAATTTCTCTAAGCCTTTAGATCCCCTCATTTACATTATACCAAGGCAGTTCTGGGATTTGAACTTCAGGTAATCTAGGATACCTTTTTGTCCATGCTTCAACCAACCACCCAAACAGTTAGAGCTCTTTCAAACCCTCTTGAGCTAAACATTGAATCTGGAATCTCTGCTTAGTGGCCCCATATCAATAAAGTCAGCTTGATCCAATTCTGTGTTCCTTCCACCATTATACCAAAACATTGATATCCATTCCCACACATTCCTTGATTACATCTACAATCAACACTTACCATTTTCTCAAAGAAAAGCAAAGATTCTCTTAGCATTGGAGTTTAAATTATTTCCCAGCAGTCCATTTTATAAAGGATTCTGCTTGCAGTGCAGGGTGAGGTCCTAAGGATGCTTTAAGAAGTTTCACCTGACTTGTGCATAGAAACCTTGGTTCAAAAATCAACGGCATATCACTAAAATGGAGCAGAGCGGAAGTTAGTCTGAGAGGGAGAAAGACATCATGGGATCCTACTTATGGTTCATGGAAGATGAAATGTTAAACTGTTTAGAAATCCTGGAAGCAGGGGGCATTTAAAAAATAATGAAGAGTTAAAACTCTGTTGAGACTGGGGAAAAAATTATAATCCTTGGAAAAAAATTACAATCCCTGGATGAGTTGAATAATCGTGTGCATTTTTCCTACATTTACTTTAACGTTGTACATGCCAAGTTTATTGTTTTCTGTTTAATAAAATTACCATATACATATCAGAAACCAAACTGAAAAGTATTGAAAAGAATAGATAAATAAAAATCTATCCCTAAGAGATAGATAACCACTGTTAATATAACTTTCATGCATTTCTTGCCAGTCTTATGTACACACACACACACGTACACATTCTTGTCATAAATTTTTGTCATAATTCCTTTCTCTTTGGATACACATTTTTCATATTTCAATGTCTCTGAAATCACGATGCTTTTATAGTTGATTCAGTGTTTCCTTTTTATGAACTATTAACTCAGTGGTACATCTTAAAATGAATGCCACTAGAATGGAGGAAATAGGGTATGCAGACACAATACATTTGTGTGTATTTATTGTGCATATATAATTTGGTCTCCTGCTACTTTCATTTAATGTTACATCATGAATATTGTTACATATCTTGAACTATTCTCTGGAAATACAATTTTGACTGACTACATAATATTCCGTCATAATGATGACCCACAGTCCTTTTACTGAAGAACACAATTTCTCAGTCATATACCAATGAGAGGAGTTACTCAAATAACTCAAAGTGAAACTATGTTACCTCTGAAATGGTGAGTCTTTATGAGTGCAGGTGGCAATTAACACAACAATGGGCTAATCGCTTGGAGGTCTAAATTCTCATCACTACCACTACTTAAACTGGGATGCAGGGCATAACATTCAATCTCA
The DNA here is from genome assembly GCA_004026745.1 of Myrmecophaga tridactyla. Lineage (NCBI taxonomy): Eukaryota > Metazoa > Chordata > Mammalia > Pilosa > Myrmecophagidae > Myrmecophaga > Myrmecophaga tridactyla. The sequence goes on along the minus strand of PVIY010008409.1, from coordinate 22,242 downwards.
CTGAGCATTGGTTTTCTCCTGTTTAAGACAATGAGGCTTGCTGAGGTTCTTTCAAATTTAAGTATGCTGATAACTAAACTTTAGTTTCCCAACCAGGCCATAAGGAAGAGGTGACGCTGAGGGTTGAGTTGTGCTGCTGAGTTTTGAGTTGTGCCATTGTAGGGAATTCAATGGGTCTGTGTCGACACTCACAAGGCGTGGGGGACTCTGTTCCCTGGCTGAACCCTTGAAGGATGTGTCACCATCCTGGCACTCAGATCCCAACCTTCTCTTAGAAACTCCACGAGGTGTGAAACAGCTCTTTGAGCAGCGAAGCTAACTTGCACCCTCGTTCCTATGTGTGGCTTGGCATTTAAGGCCAGATGGAACTTCTGGGTCAAAATATCCTCCTCGGTGCTTTACAAGGGAAGGCTGCCAATCCCAGGGAGAGAATCTGAGTCTATAAGAGGTGAAACGGGATTTGGAGGGCAGAGATTTTTGTATTACTCAGTTTTCTGCTTTGAATAAAATAAGCACTCCTCAAATATTTGTGGATTGATGAGTGACTGAAAATATTGAGTGTTGCTAAGAGAAGTACGTGTGGAAATCAAATGACTTTGTTGTCGGGGCAGCATGAGAGCTGTGCAGCCCTTGTGTCTTGACCGGGAAGGAGGAAGCAGGTTTCTTCCCAGCTTGTGACACTTAGTGCTGGCTGGGCAACCTAGGAAAAGTCATTCATTCATTCAGTAAATTCATTCACTCATTGATATGATTTCTTGTGTGCACTACAAGTCAGGTACAATCACCAGAGAACAGTGCAGATCCCTGCCCTGATGGGTTAAGAAAGTAAAAGAGCTAAGGGTGAATCCAAGACTCCTCAGCTAGAAACAAGACTGGAACTTGGTGGTCTCCCAGGCAGACTAAGATCAGGGCAGCTTGACTGGGAATGTACGTGTGGCTCAGGAACTTCCCTTCCTTAAGCCTGATTCAGACAATTCACTTGAGTGAATATTAATGAGCTACAAGTGGAAGCATCAGTGATGGCACTGTTCTGTTGGATTTTATTTGGATATTTAAAAAAAATCACCATTTTGGCAGCTCCTAACGTCATCTCTTTGGACCACCAAAGGGCTCACTCAAATGAATATTGTGTGAGAGCAGATGAGAGCACAGGGCAGCTTGGTGACGCTGGTCTTCCAGTTACTGTGGTGTGACCGCTTACAAGCCCTTCCCCACCTTGGGACTCGAGATTTCTTGTCTTTAAGGAGTGGGAACTAGGCTGGCTCCCAAGATAGCCATGTTCAAGGATTGTAGAATCTTGGCAGCGGTCTTTTTTCTGATGCCACCCCCCTTTTGTTTATGCAGTCCACAGGGAAGTCTCTGGACGCTGTACCCATTGGTTTTGATTCCTTTATTTTTTATATGTTTAGTTAACAAACTTGCAAGATTTTGCCCTTTCCCCTGCACCAAATAGCAAGAGTTAAAGTTATTATTAGCAGTAGTGGAAATACTAATAAATTAGCTTCTACTTGTACAGTCCTTCAGTTTACAAGTCATGTTCCCATCCATTGTCTCACTTGAGATTTACAAGCACCCTTGGAAGTGGGGAGAACAGGGCATATTCATTCCATTTTACAGGTCAGGAATTTCTGGATCAGAAGGGTTAAGTGGCCGGTCTAAGGTCATGCAGGTAGCCAGTGGTAAAGCAAAGCCTTCATTCTCTGGGCCGGCATGCCAAGTCCGAACCCCGTTCCACTCACCTTGCAGCCAGAATTAGCCGACATGTGCTGACAATTAGGCCAAAGGGAGCTGTAGCAAGGTCCTGGAGGAAAGAGCCAGAAAGCGTGAGTGGGGAGAGAAAAAGGTGTTCGTCCTGGGCTGGTGGGACCTGGAAGGGCCAGGGCTGGAGTGCCAGGTGGAGTTAGGGACATTTCCCTCGGGGGAACACTACTCTCTCCTCCCATGCATAATTGTTCTACAGACAGATTTCTGTAAGACATTCGACATGACCTTTCATGATTACCAGGTGGCCGAGAGAGAGGGACATGGGCCAAATCCTATTTAAAGGAAGCAGATTTGTAGCAGGTTTGTTGTTTAATGGATCGGTAACAACTGGGCAGGAAGTGTCTAAGGCTGCCGCTGGCCTCCATCCTTCGCTGCGTCCTGTTACATGGCCTCCCAGGGGCATGGGAGACAGTGCAGGAGGCAGCCTGACTGACAGCATTTGCAGAGGGTACTAAGTTGGGAGGAGCTGAGGCTGTGTAAAGTGACGGGTGTAGGATCCAAATGCTTGAGCAGTGGGTTATTTAACCAAGAATAAATGCCAGGTTCTCCTTGAAGGGTCCCACCAAATCTACATGTGCTGGGAAGGAAGCTCTAAGTATATAAGTTTGCAGCATAATCTGTGGGAGGAAAAAGGGGGCATTCAAATTGTAGTTTGAAGAACACAATATAGGAGTTGTGGAACTGTCAAAAAATGCTAATAGCTATGTGGGTTCTACAATTAGAGATAGATGTCCTGTCGGAGGGAGGTGATGATCTCAGTTTATTCTGTACATATTCATAAAAGAGGTTTATAGCCTTAAAGATCATGAATATTTCTATAATTCTTGACACATATGACTGGAATGATTTCCTGTTGGGGTGTACCAGTTGCCAGGTCCAAAAGCAGTATACACAGTGTTTGTTTCACTGCACTCATGCCAGCAGTATTATCCTTTTAAAACATAAGTAAAACTGTGTCATATTTTAATCTGCATTTGCTTATTAACAGAAATGATAAATTTCATTTTAAGTGAGGTGTGACTGTTTGTGGTTCTTTTATGAATGGTTGTTTCATGCCATTCTCTTTCAGGGGTTCACCTTTTTTTTTTAATGATTCGAAGAGTTCCTTAGATTACAGATATTAACTCTCCTCTGTCGTATCTGCTGTAAATATTTCAAAGGAAAGTTTGTTTTTTTTGTTTTGCAATTTCTCCCTTTCTCTTCCTAGATCCTGATTCCTGAATGGTGCAGTCTCATCTTGCATGCAATGTCCCGTGAAATTCCTGGAGAGCCTTCCAGGCCATATGCTTGCAGCTCTGGTGCTCACATGTCAGTAACGATGTGGCTCACTCTCCCCTGCCTTTGCTGCCATATGCGCGTGCCCCTAATCTGAAGGATGCATCAGCGGCTGGGGGAGGTACGTGCCCAGGGCTGGCAGAGGGCTGCCTGGCAATCTTGACACCCTGGAAGGGAGAAGATGGCGATGCAGTCTCACTTTCTAAGAATGCATCCTTTTGTTCTGAATGGGAGTCATGGATCTGGGGTTTTCCATTTGGGGCCCAAGAAACTGCACCCTTGATAGGCACCTCTGAATCAGGCTGAGATTCCATTTCCCACATGGGAGTATGCAGCAAGATAGGCCCATCCTGGTCTTAGAGCCACCGTGCCATGTGGTTAACAGGGACTGGCTCCCTTAACCAGTTCTGTCACTTACCTCCCATGCCACTATGGACAAGCCACATGATCTGCCTTCTTCCATTTCTTTATCTGGCCTGTGCTCCTGGATGCCAGTTCTGTGGGCTGTGAGCAAGCTTGCTGTATATAAATATGGCCCTTCCAAGGGATGGTCAATGACTCCATCAACTCCTGTGGCTGCAAGGACTGGCTCAGTGTATCCCTGGGGAACAGCTAGATTCTTGGCCAGATTCTTCTATTTCCCAGGGAAATGCTGATATCAGTAGTTTTGGCTCTTCCGGAGTCTGTGGTGACTAGGCAGGAAGGGCCTCTGATCAGTCCCACATTCCACCATTTACCTTGACCCACCCTTTTAGATCAGGAGTTGTCAAGCCATGGCCGCATACAGTCACCATCTGATTTGTAAATAAAGTTTTATTGGAACACAGCTATACTCATCTTTTTGCGCATCGTCTATGGCTACTTTTGTGGTTCATGGGGCAGACTTGAGTAGCTGTGGCAGAAACAGTATGCCTGCAAAACCTAAAATATTTACTATCTAGTCCTTTGCAGAAAAATAAGATGTTCCACTCTGCTCTAGTTTGATGGTCACAAGGTCTGGTGAAGAGTGAAATGTTCACTAAGCGTTGATAAGGTGGGAAAAGCAAGCACCAAAACGTACACTTTCAATAAGGCAAAATTTATTCAATATAGAGATGGATTTTTATACTGAGACTGCCCTTTATACCAAGATTATATCCACCCTTTCCTTTTCCAGTTAAAATGTCTTGACTTTTATGAAATAATGTGAGCGGTAGAATTGTGGTTGTTATTATTTTCTGACTGTCCTTGCTTGACTAAATACAGCTGGTCTCTCTGTGTTGGTCCCTGTGGTAAGCTGAATAATGCACACACACTCCCAGAATTGTCCAGGTCCTAGTCCTGGGAACCTTTGAATGTTAACTTACATGGTGATTTAGCACACGTGATTATGTTAAAGGTCTTGAGATGGTCCTAGAGTGTCTGGGAAGACCCCAGGAGTCACAAGCATCCTTATATATAAGGAAGTCAGGAGGAGTCACAGTCAGGAAAGAAGGTGGCATGCTGATGACAGTAAGGATTGCAGCAACATGCTTTGAAGATGGAGGAAGGGGCCACGAGCCAAGGACCCCAGGTAGCCACTAGCAGCTGAAAAAGGCTGGGAAATGGATTCTCCCCTCAAGGACTCCAGAAGCAAACAGGCCTGCCGATGCCCTGATTTCAGCACCTCCCTGGGGAAACTGATTTTGGACTTCTGACCTCCAGAAGTGTTGGAGAATACACTGTTGTTATTTATTAGTCCCTAGACTTCTGGTAATTTGTTACAGCAGCAATAGGAAATTAATGCAGTCCCCAAAATATTATGAAAAACTTATTCATCTGTGAAATCTCCATGCCAGGAACCACTAAATATACATCTTGAATGATCCCCTGGAAGCCTCCAGGAAAGCCCATGCCTTTCCTTTCATCACTCAGAACTATATATATTGCCAGCAGCATCCTCATTCATCATTCTTTAATTTGTACATTCATTCTTTCACTTATTGAAGATATGTATTGAAGATTATGAGTTAGATCAGAGCGTCTCAAACTTTTTGACCTCAGGACCCCTTTATACACCTAAGAATTATCAAGGACCCTGTTCTAGTTTGCTAGCTGCTGGAATGCAACACACCAGAGATGGATTGGCTTTTAATAAAAGGGGATTTATTTAGTTAAAAGTGTGTAGATTTTCAGAGGAAAGGCAGCTGACTTTCAACGGAGGTTCTTTCTTGTGTGGGAAGGCAAAAGGTGATCTCTGATGGCCTTCTCTCCAGGCCTCTGGGTTCCAACAACTTTCCCCAGGGTGATTTCTTTCTGCAGCTCCAAAGGCCTGGGCTGAGCTGTGAGTGGTGAGATGAGGTATGCTGAGCTGCTTAGGCTGTGCTACGCTGCACTCTCTCATTTAAGCACCTGCAAATTAAGTCAAACATCATTCATTGCAGCAGGCAGGCCTCCTAGCCAACTGCAGATGTAATCAGCAACAGATGAGGTTCACATGCCATTGGCTCATGTCCCCAGCAATAGAACTAGGCACCTTCACCTAGCCAAGTTGACACCTGAATCTAACACCACAGAACCCCAGAGTTTTTAATGTAGTTTTATTGAGATATATTCACACACCATATAATCCATCCAAAGTATATAATCAATGGCTCACAGCATCATCATATACTTGTGCATTCATCACCACAATCAATTTTAGAACATTTTCATTACTCCAAATAAAGAAATAAAAATTAAAAAACAACCAAAACATCCCCTATCCCTTATCCGCCCCCCCATTTTATATATATATTTGTCTGTATCCCCTTTACATATATTTTTTTGTCTCCATTCTATTACTTATCTACCCATACACTGAGCAAAGGAAGTGCCAGTCACAAGACCTTTACAACCACATGGTCACACAACAAAAGTTGTACAGTTACACAATCATTATCAAAGATCAAAGTTACTGGATAACAGTTCAACAGTTTCAGGTATTTTCTTCTAGCTATTCTAATACCTAGAAACTAAAAAGAAATATTTATATAATGAATCAGTAGCCACAATCATTTGTTAAATTCTAACTCCTCCCTCTCATTTGATCTTTTTCTTAATATTTAGGGATATCTGTGCAATGACCATTTTAACCTCAAAAAGCTTTTGCTTGTGTAGGTTATATCAATTGGTTTGAAAACTTAGTCTGAAAAATGTTGAAAATATGTATTTAATAATGAGTTTTAAAATAGCAATAAAAACTTCATACATGTTAAGGTAAATATTTTTATGAAAAATAATTAATTCCTTCCCCCAAAAAAGACTAGTGACAAGAATGGCACTGTTTGAGAATTTATGTGACTCTTTTTTCTTAAAGCAGTTTTATTAAGATATGTTCATACACCATGCAATCTACCCAAAATGTACAATCAATGGCTTATGGTATAATCAAAGCAACTCTTCTTAATACGTGTCTTAATAGAAGGCAGCTGAGTTCTCATATCTGCTTCTGCATTCATTCTGCTGTATTCTGTTGTTTTGGTTGCAGTGTGAAAAACATTCTGCCTCAATAATATACATAGTTGGAAAAGAGAGGAGTAGTGCCTTTTCATATAATTGTGGATATTCTTCTTTGATATTACACTAAAACTCCACAAGTAGCTGTTTCTTAAAATTTAGCTGCGATGTAGAATCTGAAACCATGTCAATTAACTTTTAGAATTTTGTGACATTAAAATCGATTGGTCTGCCTTGAATGGCTCTTTTACCCATGCACAATTTTGGAGCATGATGCATTGGTCCTTTGGAAATTATTGGTTTACTGAACAATGAAGACCTTTTGTGCATGGAGAATTTATATATGTTGACTTGTTTAATTATATAATATCAAAAAACCTGTTAGTGTACATCACCAATGATCTCATCAGAGAATTCTTTAAGTGTTGAAAAACTGTCAAACTCATGGTGGTGGATACAAGTTTTCCAAATTTCTAATTCTCCTTTGAAAGTCTGGCTTTTAGCTTTGGCAACAAATACTGTCAGTTACTTTCCTTGAAGTGGCAGGCTCATTTTATTCATTTTCCAGGAAATGTCTGCCAAATACCCACATCTGAATAACCTTCGGTTGTCAGTCGTTCTTTCAAGTCAAAGCCGTGTTCCACGAACAAAGCTGCTATTTGCTCAAACGCTCCCACGAGTGCTTTTCCTTCAGACAACCATTGTACTTCAGTCTGCCTCAGAAGTGCTATAGGCATACTTGCTGTTTTGTCACACAAAATATTCAAAAGATGTGCTGTCAAGGTTTGAGATTAAATTAAATTGATAATTTTTGCGGCTTCATCAAGGACATTCTGAAGTGCAACAATTATTATTATTATTAGCTTTTTACTGTGAGTGTGTGGCCATGAAGAATACAATGACCGCCAGTCCAGTTTGACAGCTTTGATTTGTGCAAAGGCACCAGTAATTTTACTCACCGTTGCTTTTGCACCAACAGTGCAAAAGGCAAATCAATTCTTAGCAATACTATGGAAATTGTTTTGACTTTGTGGAGCTCCTGGAAGGGGCTTGAGATTCCCCAGGCATCCACAGAGCACACTTTGAGAACCACTGTGTGAGATGCAGTGTATTAGGTCAATCAGATCCAATCCTTGACATCAAATTATCCACTATTTACTGGCGGAGGTTGATTCCCTGACAACTAAAATCCAATTTGGAATGGGACAGTATTATAAGACTTTTAATTATTTTTAAGACATTACTTTTTGCTAAACCTGGTCTAGCTATCTGACTAGTTCCTGATTATCTCTTTCTCTGGGGCAATAAGACACCAGTACTCCCAGGGCAGGCCTTCGGTGCCTAGAGCATGCCCCACTCTCAGCCCTGGCGGCCCACCCATGGTCAAGACTCACAGCATTACCTTTCTGAAACCTGCTTTGGGTCCTGACCCCCACTGCACTGTGCTTTCCTCATTGTTCCAGCTGCATAGTATCTACACCGGAGTGGCTGTTCAGTAAACAGCTGTTCTCCGTTCATTTCATTTCGACAAGTCTTCATTGATCAGGCATTATTTGCTCATCAGACAGCTCTGCCTTTTCAAACACTTGCAGTCCCGGAGTTGGCTGCACGTTTGCCTGTTAAATCTGTATTTGCACACGTTGGGGTTGGCAGCTCTGCTCAATAAAGACAAAAAGGTCTGCGTGTTGGACGGGGGTATATCGGGGGTGTTTCTGAAGCATGGGGATTTCGTTAGACGAGCTGTGTGCTGCCTTATCTCCCAGAGTCTCCCTAAACCTTATTTATAAATCATTCAGATGCTTTATTAGCCGATTTACCATTTCACCCAGCATTTTAACTCTTGTGCTATAGCATCTACTAAATCGAATGCTAAATGAGAAATGGGTCAATTAGACCTTCAGAGAGGAGAGACATATGTTATGTGAAACATTCAGGAGAAGAAATTGTGTTACTTTCTGACCTTCTTGTATTTCTCACCAAGGCCCCAGGAAAGGAGCTTACTGCTGGCACTCGCCTTTTGTCTTTGAGACAGCCCTTGACTCATATGTCTGACCCACTAACTTCAGTGTCACCCGTTGGCATTTCTTGTTCTATACATGGGCCGTTCTTGTTAGAAAAGTCCTTCCTGTTTCTGTTTTCACAATGGGGAACAAGCCCTTGAACGCCCACTCCTTCCTCCCCCACCCCGTAATGATAAAAATAAAATGTCTACCTGCTGCTTCACTGATTATAAAGCCCTGCCAAATAGATTATTCACGTCAAACTTAAACAATGGAACTGCCGTTGCATGCTGTACCTGTAAAGTGCTCAGTATAGTACCTGGCATCCAGAAGGAACTCTCTGAATTGATGGTTGTTAGGGAGGCATTTTTATTCCTGTTTACAGATGGTGCTCAGAGAGGTTAGACCGATTAACCAAAGCCACACAGCTTGTAAAGAGCCACTTCCTGCACTGTGAATTCATTTCTTCGGATGCCACATTTAGCGTTCTTTTCTTTGCGCACAATAGTTACATAATTATACCTTCCCCGAGACCTGTCTGATTATCAGAATAATCTGATGTACTAATGCTTTCACACTCCTGTTTTAAGAGGAACCTAGTACCAGTAAGGTATCAAGGGAGGAAGAGGGAAAGGGGAGGGAAGCAAAATTGAATTAAGTATTTTCTAGGTGTCAGGTGGGTACACACATTATGAAATTTAATGCTTTAAACTAACTGTGGATGAATATTAGCTCACTGTTTTATAATCAAAGAAAATGAAGCTTAGAAAGGTTAGAAAACTTTCTCAGTCTCACAGAGCTAATAAGAGAGGAGCTGGGATCCCAAACCAGATGTGTTTGATTTTAAAATCCACATCCTATCTGCTGTAGCTGGAAGCTAACCTTGGGTGATCAATCAAAGCACAGGCCAGGAAAGGGAAGTTCTTTAAGGACCCATGGCCCAAGCAGCCTTACCTGGAATCTGGGGATTTCCAGGGCCCCATGAACCCTCATATGTTTCATGAAATGTGGAGGCTATATATGAGCGTGCAGGAGTGCACATTCTTAGGGGTGGGGGTAGCTTCAGATTAACAAAGAGAAATTGAAATAAGTGTAAGACTTGCTGATCTATTCCAACACCACCTTACAGACGGGGGAACGGAAGTCCAAGATGGGGAAACTACACCCAAGTTTGGCTGTCAGCGGTGGAGGTGGGACCTGATCTCTAGTCTCTTGTCTCCCAGCCCACACAGTGTGACCCTGCACTGAGTATCATCCCTCCCCCTTTAGCCTGAGCTGTTATCTGAGTGCTGCTAAAGTATGGAGGTCAAAGATCAGAGTTTTAAGCTTTACCTGTTTGGAACAGACCAGGCAAGGCTGTCCTTGGTGGACCTAGGCTCAAGTGGTCCCAGAAAGCACCAAGGTGAGCCAAACCTTCCCGAGAAGCCTGAGAAGGGGCGAACAAAACATCAGTGCGTGTTTTATCAAAGCTCAAAGGGGTTTCAATTTGAAGTGTGAGAAAGGGTTGGAACTTTGCTTTGTCTGAAAGGGCAGCTTCTGCGCCTTCATATCTCCAAGGTTTATAATTTCACCTTGTTTTGCCTCCCACCCCAAATGCTGGTCATTATAGCAGAAAGAGCACTTGATGGAAGAAAGATGGGTTTGTCTCTGCAAGAACAATTTCTCTGTTGTCTGTAGAATGCCACCAATATGATAAGTGAAATGTCGATACTGCAGCCGGACTCCACTAGCTTGGCTATTCATTCGCTTTCCTTAGTTATCACCAAATTGGCCTAGGAGGCCAAGAAGCAGGTTTTAACTTCTTTGACAAGTAAAGACTCACTGTGGGGCGGTGATGGAGGTTCCAAAGTCATCTTTGAGCAAACCTTTGGATTTCTCCAACCTTGTCCCCGTTGGTACTCTGGATTTGTCCTGGGAGGAAGGCAGGACCAGGTGTGAGTCTCCAGGGCTTGAGGGTAAGTTGGAAGAAGAGGTAAAAGTGAGATAGAATCCCAGTCCCTCGGGCTTCTGACTCAATACCTTACTACTAGACTCAACCACCAAATCAGTTTATGGCAGTGGTTTTGCAACCAGGGGTCAGTTTTATCTCCCAGGAGCATTTGGCTACGTTTGGAGACATTTTGGTTATTTCAATGAGGGGCTGCAACTGGCATCCAGTGAGTAGAGGCCAGGGATGCTGTTAAATGTCTTACCGTGCACAGGTTAGTTCCCATAACAAAAACTTCCTTGTCCAAAATATCAGTAGGTTCGAGGTTGAGAAAAACCTGGTCTAGAGTCTTGGGCAGCATTATGACTTCGAGACGACCCCACTGTTCATGGCTTATCCGCCATGCTGGTTACCAGCAAGGCCACCAGTGCCAAGAACTATCCAATCCAAGTGTCAATAGCACCGAGGTTGAGAAACCCTGGTTTACAGTGTTTGGAGTCTAAGGAACAGAAACCCTCTCTGTCTACCTTAAGTATAAAAGTGAATTTATTGGAGGCAGATGGGTTAGTGGGCAGAAAAGAAGAAAGCACTAATGAGCCAGATCTTGCAAGGGGCAGGAACAGGGGCAGCTGTTCCATGGAACATGCAAAAACCAAAGGCGGTCTTTTCCAAGTGCCACTGCCAGGGTCAGCATTTTCTATGTTTCTTTTCTTTTATTATTAGCAAGGGCGTGTAAATTCCTGGGAGAGGACCTGATTGGATGGCTTGGGGTCTGGGCCCATTCTCTGGTTGGAAAAGGTCAGGGCAACTAACCTGTATGCAAGGGGCAGGGGAGAGTCCTGGAGAGCAAAACCAAAGTACCTGAGCAGAAAAGGGTCTGTGTGCTGGGTGGACAAATCCAAGAGATGGCTCCTAGCCATCCCACACTAGGAGCACAAGTGTGAGACACGCCTTAGGCTCACGCTCACATAGCTCCATTCAGGAGGAACTAAGCCCAGCTGAGATTCCACTAAACACTTGGAGAATTGAAGCAGATAATTCCCCCGCTGCAAGGGGCATCCATGATCCTAAAAATAATATACAGACTTCTGGTGCAGTGGCCTTTAGCTTCCTATTTTTCAAGGCACACTGCGTTTTCCATTTTGTGTTTTAACTTCATATGCATTTACTGGGTACATGCCATGCTGAAGAAACCTGGGGACCGGGCATCATCAGGCATGGGCTTTGCTCACGAAGAACTTACAGTCTAATGAGGATGAGAAAGATGCAGGAGTAGAAAAAAGAGGAAGAGAGGGAAAAATGGGACAGGAATAAAAGAGAGCAAAAGTAGCAGTACTAGCCAGGAGGAAAATAGAGAACTTAGAAAGAGGGTCAACCTGTCTTGGAATATAGTGAGTTCCATGGGACATGGTGATTCTTCTGTGGACAGCTTCCATCAGCCAATGAGCAGCAAGTGAGGACAGGCCAGGAGAACCAGGAGAGAAGGCCTCGCCATTGGCCAAAGAGCTTCTGGGATCCAGGGCAGCTTTAGGGGGCAGATGCTGTCCCACGGCCCTGCCCGGGGCCTCCCTTTCGCCATGTGTATCCCTTAGTGTGGGAACGTTGCTTCCTCAGGCTGATGAGAGGCCACGGCAGGGCCACAGCAGTGCTGGCAGGAGAGCCCTGCATCTGTTCCTTTTATTTGTTCTGTTAAAGAAAAAGGCCCATTGAGGGTGCACAGGGGGACCCAGTCCACTGGTCGCAGGGCAATTATTTATTATGAGCCTGGAATACTTTCCCGATTGTATAAGATTTTATTGTGTTTTCACATGCAGGGCTGACTTGGGGAGTCATTTTGGCAGCCGGGACGGGCAAGGAAAAGAGTTTTCCGGGATCATTCTGGGAGTTCAACATTCACCTCCAGACAGAGGTTTCGATACGAAGTGTGAGTCTAGGGACTTGACCAGAAGCCTCTTGAATTCCATTACGTCGGACCCTCTGTGGAAAGCTATCAAGAGATATTTTCCCCTTTCTCCCAATAAATTTCCCCTTTAAGTGGCTCAATTGTTGAACTTGAGGAGACCTGAGAGAAAAGGGGAGCAAGTTTCCAAAACACCGCGCGGGGGCTCCGCCTCCGGGACTGCCCTCGGCCCGCGCTGCGAATCCGGGCCCCTCGTGGGAGCGCTGGGGGCCCTGGCGGAAGCCAGGGGAAGGGGCTGCAGACGAAAGGGGGCCCTCTCTGCCGCTGCCCGACCTCGCAGGCCACGTGAACATGCGCGATCCGCATCCCTCCTCTGTGAAAAGTGCGGGTTTGACTAGACCGTCTCTGAGTGCCTCAGCACCCCCCTACCCACCCCACCCCCAGATCTGATACAGGATGAGTCCTTGGTCTTATGAATCCACTGCCTCTACCTTCCGGGAGACCTTGCTGGGCGTGACCATCATGGCTTGGGGACCCAGCCTTAAGAAAGATCCTGTCCCTCCTGATACATATGGATGCAAGGATGCACAAAACCTGAACTCCGCCCGAGCTGCAGGGATCGGGTCCCCCACCCCTCTCTCATGAGGCCTGCCATCACCACCGCTACCAGCAGTCATCACCATTCACCATCGTCACCGTCATCACCATCTCGGTTCTGGACTGAGTCTAAACTCTGTGGCAGCCATGGGCTAAGTGCTCTGAAGACATTCTCAATTGATTCTGACAAAAACCTTAGTACCTGCTCCGTAAGGGGGAAAGTTCTTGGACTCACAGAGGTTTTGTCACTCGCCCAGGGGCACACAAGTATCAAGTAATAGAATCAGGCTTCACACCAGGTACAAGTGATGCAAATGCCATTCTAACCTTTGGGCCAGTGACCTCCCCCGCGCTGGTCCGTAGCCCCTTCAACGCTCTCTGGACCTATCACTGACCATCTCACGCTGCTAGTGACTGGGCTGTCCTTTGGGTCTGCTTTGCCCCAGTGGCAAGGATACAGGAACCCCTGCTGCTTCATCTCAGCTCCAAGGTTATCTAGATATGAGACTTGGGCCAAATTCTTCACTGCTTCAGCTCTCTGGCCTGGAAAATGGAAATAAAAATACTTACTTTGCAGGGTTGCTATGAAGCTCAATGACCTATCATGCTTCTAAGTTCTTATTAAACTAGAGATATACAAACATGGTTATTTTTACTAGATTTTGCCTCTGATGCCTCTAAGTAGGGTCTCGAGTTCTTTCAGGGCAGGCTCTGTGCATATGACTCATTACTCCCATTGAGTTTCAAGCCAGGGCTGAATATATAATTGATGCCCAAAGTAAAGCGGTTGACCCAATAAGAGAATCTCATTTATGGATGTGCTTTCTCTATAACATTGCTAAGTTGCCCTCCATGGGGCCTGTGCCATTCCCCTAGCAGCAACAAATGAGCTTTACTGTTTCCCTAAACTCTTACCAATACAGTATATCATCCAACATTTGGAGTCTGCTCATCTGATAGGTAAAAATTAGTATCTCACACAAGTTAAGTTTGTGTTTCTCTGCGTATGAATTAGGTTAAGCACAGTTTCACATGTTTAACAGATATTTGTATAATTTTTTTATATAAATGGGTACGGAAAGTTTTGAGCTGTTGTTTTGTTTTTTATTCTCTTTGATTTGTAAGATATGTATTTGGGAGACCAAGCCAATATCACTTGCAATTTTTTTTTTTTTTTTTTACATAGGCAGACAGCGGGAATCAAACCGGTGTCCTCTGGCATGGCAGGCAAGCATTCTTGCCTGCTGAGCCACCGTGGCCCACCCTTGCAAATATTTTTTACCCAGTTTGTCATTTGTGCTTGACTTTGCTCAGGGCGTTACTCATTTTATGAACAAAAGCAAAGGGAAGCCAGGTAATGGGCTTAGGTTATGTGAGTTGGAACTGTGTTTCCCCAACTGTGGCTCCTCCGGGGTGCACATTTGAGCCAAGAGATACAGAGATGCAGGATAAACAAAGTGGTAACTTTTTTCCCCTCTAGATATTAAGTAACTTACACCATTATTTTGTAGCAAAACCAGCATGGATATAGTATGGTGGAGAATTCAACATTTGCTTGAATTTTTAAAGTAAAGTGTTGAAATGTCAAAGAATCATCACACCTGCATCTGGCAGCTTTGGGCTATACCCCTAGACACCCTGTCAGGGTATCTCAGTGGGGAAGATTGAAAAACACAGTAAACCCAAGTTCTTGCCTCAGTTTTGCTGCTGAATGTATGCTTTGGATCAAACCCAGTGGCATTCATCAACTTCAGATCCGCCAGAACCTAAGCTCTAGGAGGGCAGGGTTTATTGTTCGCTGCTGAATCCTCGGTGCCTGGGACAAATGCCTAGAACACTGTAGAACCCTGCTAACAGAGCAAAGTGCTCAAATTCATTTAATGCATAGTTCTCACCAAAGACACGGATTTTGGCTTTGCTAAAACCGAAAGGGCTTGCCTATTCTAGTAGGACTCTGGGATAGAAAGATGAATGAGGCAGGTCCCTGCTCTTCTCTGTGTCTAACTCTGATGATACTGCTGCATCATCCTTTGTGGCCTCATCTTCCCCCTACTCCATTCTTGCTTGGAAGTTGTAGAACATCAAGGCCAAGAATGAAAACTTTTGCCATGAGTCTCCAGAAGACATCCCATCCGCCCTGCCACTATCTCAGAGCAGTATCCCCATTCCTCAGGGGACCCTGGAGTGGTCCAGTCCCTTTGAGACCACTACCAAAGGTGGTCCTTCCATGTCACGGTGGTCCAGACCCCTCTCATATACCCGGCCCTAAAGAAATGTGATCTGGTGCTGTTTATGGGGTGTGGGCTCTGAATGTGGGTGGCGGACTCCTGAGCTATCGGCAGGCAGTAAAGTCTTAAACATGGGCATGTTTTCCAGCTACAGCTGCCACATCAAAAGACCAAGCTCCCTACAAACTTTGCCTTAATTAAAAAGTTACAGTAATCCTCAGATGGAGGCAGGCTGGACACCCCTGGAGACAAAAATTCTCTCTGTGGCTACAGACCAGGTCTTTCCACCCACCCCAGGCGCTTTTAAAAGCAGGGAAAATTTGTGGGCGTCACAGGTTCCAATGAAATAGGAACGGAAATACCCCCCTTGACTCAGTGCAGTCGTAATTTACTCAGAGATCTAGGGCCAAACATCTGAAAAGGTGCTCTGGTTTCTTGGACAGACTTCTCTTTCTCATGTGTCCTTTGCACCCCCGTATTCTTTGGGGTCTTTCCCAGCTGTGCTTTCAAAGGCCTGAAGCCCACAGAGACACATGTTGTATAACCACCAGCTGTGAAACGCCGAAGCCCTATGCCCCATCTTTAGCCAGCCTGATAATTAGTATTTGCATTGCGTGGGGACAGAGCCCAGCAGGGACAGGGCCTGGGCCAGCACCTCGGTCTGAAGACAGAGCCCTGTCTGCTGCCCCAACCACTCAGTTCCCAGTTCCGGCAGGCCGCAGAGACAGGGCTGCCTCGTGAGTGACCCATCTGTTCCCCCTCATTTTGGCCCCTTTGCAGTTGGGAAGGGTCATGTGACTGGCCAACGGAATCTGGGCTGAAATGAAATGTGTTAATTTCCAGCTGCAGCAGCAAAAAGCTCGTGGAGTCTCCTGCAATCGCCCTCTCCCTCTGCCACGACTGATAAGTGTTCCAGATGGTGAAGCCAGCCACTGGGGTCTGGGTGCCTGCAAAAGTGCCCCCCTTCCTCTCTCCACCTCCTCCTGCTTCCCATATGGACTTGCAAAGTTAGAAAGAAAGTTATAGAGTCTTTCTTTTCTGCAGCATAACCTAAGCTAATGTGCTGAATTAGCCCAAGGAGCCCATGATCTTTACTAACTCATTTGCTCTTTAGGGCCCCTAAGAGGCCTGGACCAACAGAGAGAGTGACATGGGGCAGAGAAGGACATAGTGCAGAGTCTGCCTTTGTACTGGATGGTCCTTGACAGAAAGATGGTGGAGCAGTATCCAGCGCAATGGAGCGAAGATTCAATTCCTTGTGCTCAGCAACCTTCTTTCCCAACATTGCCCCTTGTGTGAAGTACAAAGAGGTTCCCTCTCTGGGCGATGAGCTGTCCAGAAGGCTCTGCTTGGGGTAGGTGGGAATTTTTAGAAGATTTTGTGCATTTGACCAGCACGTTAGTGAAGCGAGGCTGGATACCCACACACATACCCTTGGGCTCAGCACCTTTGTGCAGTGCAGAAACTGTACAACTCTAGGTGGCAGCCCCATATGCTGGGCATAGCTCAATACTCTGCAGATGTGTCAGTTTTCTTTTTACTTACCACAATAATCCAGTGGAGTGGGTATTATTCTACCTATTAACAAAATGAGAAAACCTGAGGTTCAGACAATTTAAGGAGATTGCCTAAAATCACAAAGCTAGTCAACAGCAGAGTTGAAGTTCAAACTCAGTTCATCTGCGTCCAAGGTCAGTGCTCTTTCCACCACCCTACAGCTCACCCAACCTGACATCTCCACCAAGGTCAGATCCTGTGCAAAGCCAGAGGGTGATGAACTGCCAGCCGAGCCTGCCTGCTTCCACACTCCCACCTAGAAAAGAGAAATTTCCACAGGGGTGATAAGCAAGGACTATTTAGAGTGCTCCAAGGCTCATCTTAATGGAAATATTTAAGGTAGGGTCAAAACGAAATATAGTATTTCATCTATAAAGGCATTCAGAGTGCCGGAGAAGGGTATGCCGAAATACTTGCCTCTGTAAAAAATCAAGATTCTCACACTTCACTCCCCACCTCTTTCTGAGGATCTCCGCCCTGAATATCAAATCCGCATACTTAACTTTCTCAAATACCACCAGTTGAGAAAAAAGCAAAAGAAAAACAGAGCAATTTTCTCCCTCATCTCCACCCGCAGGTGATTGCATCACAGGATTGAATGGAGGGAGAAGTGATTTTGCTTCTTGGATAATGGAATTAAGTGAGTGCCTCCCGATTTATTCCTGAAAGCATGGGGAAGCAGCATTTATTTTCCTGAAACACAAAATCAGTAGAAACACAACTGGATGAAGGGAGGAAAATTAAAAAGAAAATCACTAATCATTTGATTCTACAACTGAACACACCCATACTTGATTGTACTCTGCAAGTCTGAAGAAAGAATGATCATTAAAAAAAAAAAAAAAAAAAAAAAAGAACAAACATGGGATATTGGTTTCAGCATGATTTTTTGCAAAAATGGATGATGGCACCTGGAAAGGCATGTGGAAACATTTTTATGGAGCCTTCTCCTCTTGGTCAATGATCGTCACTTATATTTGGGCCGGATCTTTGGGGCTTACAAAGTACTGCTCATATGTGTTGTCCCTGCATGTTCTGATCATGCTCAGCTCTCCAGCTTCCGATCAGCCCTCGCTGACCAGCGCTATATTTACTCGAAACACCAATGTGTTAGTGGTTCTGTCCCCTGGCCCTGCCATGCACACTGCAGTTGGATGCATATACCCAAATACTCCCCGTTTCTTATCCCGAAGGCCAGATCACCTCTCTCTTGGCTTCCTCTCCATCACCTTCTAAGAGTTCTTACAGTTCTGCCCCCTTCTCCAGTAGCCTTCCCTGACTGTCCCCAGCCTTAGTGGGTTGTCATTTCTCAGCCCTACCTATCTCTCATTTGATGCAATCACCATTTTCTTGCAGAGGCTCTGGTCACAGTTTTGCTCTCCTCTAGTATGAAGCTCCTGGCGAACAGGGAAGCATCTTTCCTTGTTTGGTCACTGGACCTAGCACAGAGCAAGGGTCAGAGACTGCACTTAAGAAATACATGAATGTATCCCATGAGGGTGGAGGTATTGTCCCTTTTATACAGACGAAGAAACAGGGGGTCAGAGAGGCCAGGTGACATAAGATGGTGCCTGGACTAAAGCTCAAGTTGGGCAATTCCGGGCATTCCAGTTTGCAGTGGCGCATGCGGTCCCTTGGGGAACATGGAGACTGGGATGAGTTGAGGCCATTCTTCTTGGTGCTCAGGCTTCCTCTCTTAGAAGCAGAATTTTGTTGGAGGTAAGAAACTCTGGCAGTGCAGCTGTGTGATGTGGCACTCCCACTGGTAGGCAGGCATTAGAATGGGGGTAACACAGGAATCTCCACCTTATCTGGCCCTTGCTGACTTCAGAGAGAAGGGATTAACCTGGGCCAGGATGGGAATCAGATTATGCGAACTCCTTTAATTAATGCCGGTTATAAAGGTCTCAATGATATGGGCACTTTCTGTCTCCTGTTTAAAGAAAAGACTGAAAGGGTAGATACAGTTTTAGAAGAGATAAAATAAAAGCAAAAAGAAGATATCATTGAAAAGTATACTGGATAAAATACTCAGCACAGTCTGAGGTGGAGAAAGGAAACATGAGAGGGAAATAACAACCCAAATGTGACTCTGACTAATTACAAATGACAGAGGTGCCAGCACACCGTAGGGTCAGAGGGAAGGCCAGCCTTCCTTCCTGCAAGGTGTTCCCACGTGAAGCCAAGAGAGCCATTCCTGAATGCTTACTACGCACACGCCCTCAAGGACACAAAGACTTACAGCCCTAGAAGAATGAAAATACAAGACAGTAAATAAACATCAGGCCAATCTTCAACGCAGAGTGGGACCCCAGAAGAAAGAGTGATTATCTTTGCCTAATGGAACCAAGAGAACATCAGAGCAAAGAAGACACCTGAGTAACCTTGATGGATGACTGTGATGGGTGGAAGGACAGCGAAAAGGTATTCCAGTGGAAACAGCCCCATAGGTGGGACAGCAACAGCCAGAGCTGGGAAAGTGTGGGAGTGGCATGTTTGCAGAATGGCAAATCATTTGTTGTGGTGGAAGAAGAAGCTGAAAAGCTGATGATGGTGTTCAGTCCTATTTATTGAATGCTTAGTATATGCTAGGCACTGGGGCTAATCTGTATTAGCAAAATCAGCCATGTTTTGAGTCAGGCACTGCTATTACCCACATTTGAGGGATTAGAAGGTTGAGCTACTGAGATTAGGAAACTTGCCCAAGCTTGCAAGGTTGGTGTGGACTCAAATCCAGTTCTATCTTCCTTTAAACCCACATTCTAGATAATTATAATGTTGTTCTCAGTGTGTCAGTCAGCCTTTGCTGAGTAACAAATTACCCCCAAATCGAGCAGCTGAAAACAACAGTTTCTGAGAGTCAGCAATCTGGAAGCAGCTTAGCTGGGTGGTTCTGGCTCCGGGTCCCTCACGGAATTGCAGTCAAGATGTCGACAAAGGCTTTGGTCATTTGAAGGCGTTGTTGGGCTGGAGGGTCCTCTTTAGGTGGCTGCTGCTTCTCTCCGTGTGGGCCTCTCCGTGGGGCTGCACATAGAATGGCTGCCTGCTTCCGCCAGAGCAGAGGAGCCCAGAGAGAGAGAGAGAGAGAGAGAATGAGAGAGAGAGAGAGAGAGCACAATCAAGACACAAGTCAACATGTCCTTTCTAGCTGAACCTTAGGGGAAGCGAACCATCCACTTCCCTAGATGCATTGGTCGTGCAGGCCAACCCAGGCTCAATGTGGGAGGAGACAGCATAGGGTAACTACTATGAAGCAGAGGTCACGGGGCCTCTCTCAGAGGCTGCCTGCCACACATGGTACCCTACATTGTTTGGACTTTCTTTTTCCAGCAAAATACATGTAAAGGAAGATAGGGTCTGTGGTGGCTTGGAGTTATGTACAACAGAAAAAATATGTTCTTAAATTTAATCCATTCCTGTAGTTCTTAGCCCAATGCAAATAGGCCCATTTGATGAGGTTACTTTGGTTACGGTGTGGTCCAAATGTATCAGGATGGATCTTAATCCTATTACTGGAGGCCTGATAGAGAAGGCCACAGAAAAAGAGGCCGTGGAAGCAGCCAAATGCTGGAACTCAACAGAACCCGGAAGAGAAGAGAGAAGATGCTTCCATGTGCATTTCCATGTGATGGAAAAGATTGCTGACCAGCCACAAATATCCACCCCAGGAGAAGGCAAGCCTTCTAGCTTTTGAAACTGTGAGCCTGTAAATTCCTGTTGTTATGGCATTTGTTTTAGCACCCTGGAAATGAATCCAGGGATCTCATGTTTAGGTTTGAGTTCTCCTAGTGTGAACTGCAGGGGCAGGATTTATTATGAAATGCTTAGTAGAGTAGGCCAGTCTGACCCAAGCGAGGTACAGCTGGTTTTTCCATCCAAACAGCACCTATGCAGATGCCCCTTTCCCTGCCCCATTGCTTCCTTGCTCTGGAGCCTTGTTGTTTTAAGAGCTGCTTGCCCAAAGTAAGTGCTCTCTGTCATTGCTGGTGGAGTGGAATCTGGCTGCAGCTGCAGCCTTGGGGATCCCGAGCTGTGCAGTTGTGCTCCTCCAGCCCTGCGTGCCCACTTCTCAGGTCGGATCACATTCTGTCCCCTCTGAAATCGGCACCAACAGCTCCACTCTCAGTAATGCGGGCAGGCATGCACAGGCTGCCCTGAGGCTTGGCTTCTCTTTCTGAGGATCTTATCAGCGTACAAAAATAAACAGAATGCCTTGGGTCCTTGTCTCAGGGCTGCATTTTAACTACTGCTTCTTTCTGAGAAGACAGACCAGCTCGGCCTCCTGGTCAGACTCCCAAACTCCTCTGAGCAGAGCTGAACTCCTGGCCTTGGGGTCAGAGCCTCTCAGTGTGTGGCTGTCCAGTTTGCAATTATGCTTCATTAGAGGGACACCCTTTGTCCACAGAGCGAAGACTTGGCTCCCAGAGCCTGGCGAGGGAGCTCCGAAGATGACAGGGGTCACATCTTCCACCTGCCCTTAGAGGGATCTTTCTAGAACCCACCTCTGACCATACCACTCCCTGCTTTAAGCTCTTTTCATGCCTCTTCCGCCTTCAGGATCAAGTTCAAACTCCTTGGCATGGATCAAACACCACCACAACCCTGCCTCTGCCTGCTACTCAGCCTCCCCTCTTCCCCTCCCCGGTCCTCCAGCCCACCTTCCTTCATCCTACACCACAGCCAGATTCAACCATTTGTAGTCAGTGAGTGATCTGTGCTGTCTTTCCCTCAGCTCTGCCTCGAATGCCCTTCCCTTCCTAATAGCATCAATTCCTGCTTTAGAATTCATCTCGGCCCTCCCGGCATCTGGGAGGCTTCCATTAACCACCCTCAAGTTAAATTTACAGCCTCCTTTCCTTGCTCCCGCAGTGCAGAGAGAGTGACACTCGCCCTTGAACCCTGGCTGCTTCCTCAGTGTCCCAGGCAGCGTCTCCACCCCTGCAGAGACCCCCCACCTATGGTCAGGAAAGCTGGCTTATAAAGCTGGTCACAGGGGCTGTCCCCATGGGAGCAGGGAGAGACCTGCCCAGCCTGAACTCAGCAGCTCAGGAAAACTGTATACCACCCGTCCTGCACCCCTGTGGCTCCTGAGGCTGGGTGGAGCTCACGGCGGGAGCCCTTGCTGAAAAAGTGGGCCTGATCCAGCCAACACCGCTTGATGCCATGATGTCCAGGGAGCCCTTGTCCTGGTATCAGTGCAGGGCAGCTGGGCTCAGTTCACACTTGGCCCCTCGTTTCATTGGCCAAGGCTTTCTACCCCTCACGACTGCAGTGTCCTCACTAGTGTTGTCAGGTACCTGGGGAAGGGCGAGGGCCTTAGAGGAACCCAGCGTCAAATTCTAACATCACAAGTAGGAGTGCGGCTTCAACCCACTGCTTGAAGGTCCTACCTGGAGAAGCAGGGGTGACATTCCCTATGGGCTGTGGTGAGGGTAAAATGAGACAGCAGAAATGCAGGACATAATGCAGCTTTCAGTGTGTCTGTCCATCCTTCCCTTCTTTCCTTTCTTTTTCCATTCCTCCCTCTCCTCTCTCCAC